>JAVTVJ010002479.1:0-137155 GCA_034509425.1 Eopsaltria australis
AGAGATCCTTATCCATTTTTTCTGTTATTACAAACAAGTCAGCACTGTGGCCAGTTCAGGAAGCTGTAGATGCAACATTTATATTTCTTTTTAAACAATATTAGTCTTTTGTTAGTTTAACAAGTAATACAGTAAAGGGTTTTCACAAGGAACAGTACTTGCATGTGGCATAGTGGGATATTATTTGTGCCACCCTGAATCACCCTGTTCTACTTAACCCATGGTGTTGACTCAGATGTTAGGTACAGTTTTACCTCAAAAGGGAAGCAAGGGTGCACTTTTTATTCAGCCATTTTTACTGGAAGTCTACTGAGAGTAGTTTCTTTCCTCAGTTGCTAGTTTTGTACTGAAGTATAGGCTTTTATTATCATAGCAACCATTATTAAAGGACCAGGTATATAATTTTGTATTTTTTAATATGGTTGAGGAAAAATCATTCTACAAGGATAGTCTTATAAACTATATTGCATTTCATGTTTTCTTGGTTTGTTTTGGTTTTTTTTAATTGACAAACACTATAGGGGTTTATAAAATTTTTTGAGATGCCAAAAGAGATTAAAAATGTATTTTGCCTTAGATTTGTTTTATTATACAAGATGATTCAGGATTTAGATTACTAACATGAAAAACATTGTTATAATTTCCTTTCAAAATATTATTGGCCTTTAAGTTTCTCCCCTGCATTATTTTAAAAAATTGTAGATGTTTTATACAAATTCTGAATAGATGTTAGGGGAGAAGATTTATCACAGCACAGGAGTTTTTATGTTTCTATTTTCAATGTATTATGGTTTTATTTATTGTACTTGCTTCATTTCACTCAGAAAAGTCTGGTTCACAGCCTCCCCAAACTTTGTATTCTCTTATTTAATATTGATCTCTCCTAATATTTCATCCTCTTTGCAAAAAAAGACTACTCCTAACACAGGTTTATGGGCAAAGGACCTATAAACAAATATTTTCTTTAAAGACATTTTTCCATTCTAGGTGCAATCACAATTAAAACTAAAGAACCCAATGGAAGCATCTTGTTGAGGTGATTGATGCTTAAGAAGCTTATATTCGTTGCTAACAAGAAAGCTATTTTAATGAAATTCACTTAAAAACTCAGTCCTTTAGGAATAGCTATCATTTTTTCATCTAATTGTAGGGGTAAAACAGACAATTCATTTTGCATGTTCTCTTATTTTATTAATATGGATTATTTTAGCAATTCCCTTCTTAAAGGCCCAATTTCATTTGACTCTTAGCTTTGTGATTTAGCAAAAGATAATTATATGAAGCCAACATAAGCTTGGAATTAGTTATCTATGGTAAATCTGATTGTTAACCCCCCTGCCCAATTGTAGCTCCTTTGCAAAGGAACCAATATTCCTTAAATGTCGTACATCAAGTCTTGCTGTTGGACACATTCTTAAAACAGGTTTCGTGGATATAGGAATTGGGAAAAATAATTTAATAACTCAGGTGATTAGGAAAATAATGTTGGAATGGGTATTTTATAATTATCTGTGATATTCATCTTTGTTTGCTCTTACTTGCAAATCTCATTTGAAATGAAATGGTTTTTAGTTTTGCTCTGGGGATGTGAAGAGACAAATACAACAAGAGCATTCTTCTTTTACTTAATAAGGTTAATCCAAGAAGAGAAAGAGTCAACAGAATTGCGTGCTGAAGAGATAGAGAACAGAGTGGCCAGCGTGAGTCTGGAAGGCTTAAATCTAGCCAGAGTCCACCAAGGTACCTCCATCACTGGCTCAGTGACAGCATCGTCACTCGCAAGCTCATCTCCTCCCAGCGGGCACTCAACTCCCAAACTCACCCCTCGCAGTCCAGCCAGGGAGATGGACAGAATGGGGGTTATGACGCTGGTAAGGAACCTTATGATTACAGTATTTGATGTGATATTTCTTGTATTAAGTATTTAATCTTTTCATTGTATGACTGGCTCGTCTCTCTAATTCTTCATTCACATCTTCATCATCCATACAGATAGCAAATTCTCTAGAATGTGGACATTTGCTGTCTTTGGGTTTTGTTTTAGTTGTTTTGAGCATTGCATGATTCACTAGGGGCATAGTGATAGGATTACTGAGGGCCTTCAGCACACAGACTGTGGAATTAATAAGAAACAGAACTGGTCACTGGAATTACTCATATATAAAAAATGTGTACTAATGGAAAGTTCTCAAGTGATGCAGTTACTACACAATAGTCTCTGGAACTATTGCTGAGTTTAAACTTCCAGGAAATGTCTAGAAGACATTAAGACATTCCACTACTTCTTATATGTGATCATTTGGATATACTTTTATATTCAGTATACTCTTCTATACTTGCAGCATTTATATACATTCTTCATGACCATATATCATGCACAATGAAATAAGTTCTCTGGTTTCCAGTAATTCATTTAAATGGTATATTTCAATATTACAAGTGGCTCACACCTAGACATCAAGCCACCATGAAATTATTATGCAAAGCATTTCTAACACTGCTGTATCTTTGAGAACACATTCAAAAATGTCTGGTTTGATTTGGAAAGGGATTTACAAGGAATTTAATTTTGATCCTAGACAAAAAGAAACAGTACCACTGTCAAATATCAATATAGCATGTGTCAACATATTTAAGATGTACAACTCTGATACTGATCTGAGTACAGATGCAGGGTTCAATGTTCAGTGTGAGCTACAAACCAGTTTGGAGCCGGAGTGAATGAATCCCTTTAAGTACTAGGAGAGACTCAAAGCAGCCCACTCAGCTGATTTCATACAGGAAATAGAATAGGGTATGGGTATTTTTAATTTGCTTTTTCTCTGATAATCATAATGTCACCAATGTCCTCTTATGGTCCATTCCTGGGAAGCAGTAGCACTGATTCCTTGTGGAGCCTCTCATAACAGAAAAGGTTGCTAAGAGCAGCTGGTAATGAAGCCTGGCTGTTCATTCTTTTCAACTGGGAGTAGGGGCTTTTGTTGATGATGGTTTAGCCAAGTATTCCCTTTTCCTGGGAACTGAGAAGTGCTCATACTCACCTCTACTCCTCCCAGTTTAGTATGGTGTTTGCTGCCTTCTTGCAATCTGAGGTCAGCAGGGAGGAGGTTGTAACTTATTCTTTGCTGCCGCCAGTTCCCACTGCTGAACAGCAGAAAGGAAAATACTGGTTGCACAGGTGTGCAGTGTGCAGGCTGCTGTGCTGCCACCTACTTCACCAAAGCAGCACCTTCCCAAATACACAGCCTGGTTCCCTTTCCCCAGCTGTTTAAGCAGTCTGGCTGTGGGTAAATGGCAATGGTTGAACTGCCCCATCAGCAGAAACCTGCACTGCCTGCTTGCCTGGATTTCAAAACTGTAGCTTTGGGTCAGTAGGTTCATCAGATTCAAACACAAAATGACAGCATAGCCTCTGCAATTCAGGTTGCTGTGGTCTCACTGGCATCCAGCTCTAACTGTGCTAAAACTCAGGATTTGTCTGACTTGCAGTTGATCTCTTGACTTACCATAAGCAGTAGAAGCATCCCCCCACAGTGTGCTCAGCACCACAGCCCACAGCTTTGCTCACCTTCATCAACCATTTCAGGACACTTCTGCCCTACACTGTTTCAGCAGGAGTTCAGTGTTGAATATCATTTCCTTGCTGGCTGGGAACAGACACAAGTCTGTCAGACATCCTCTAAGTGAAACTTTGAGTTGGGAAGACTTTTGTGGAAGCTCAAATTGCCAAATGACCCTATATTGGTTGGCTGGACTGCATGAGTTTCCACAGCCCATGTCCACGCAGTAAATAAATTCTGCAGAGTATCAACTTTCCTTAAATTAATGAGACGTCTACCAAAAATAAAAATGCAAAGGGGGTTGAACAAGACCCATTCTAGCAGTCTTCTACTGCCAAGTAGTACTGCAGAAGATAGGTGAATATGCCAGTCACTTTTTCAGGCATGGTATTTGGTGACGATACTTTGTGGTTTTACTTGGTGGGACACTAATGCGTTTGTAATATTTGATAAAACTTAAAAATCTCTGTTGCAGATAACATAAGTACTTATATGAAAACTCAAAAATAGAAAGTGCTATTATAGGCTTGAAATATCCAATTCTTTGCTAAGTTTATGAAATTGAAGGAGAGTGTAACTTTACGAAAAAAAATCCAAACCTACTTTCCCAGAATGACGAATTTTTCAGGGGTTATTTTACATTATTAAATCAAGTGTATAATTAGTATATAATATGGAGAACGATAAATTAATCTTTGCTCCCCACTTCATGAATGTGAGAACCACAAATGTGAGGCATTTTTTATGCTTCAATAATATTTATTAATCATTATTCTTTTGTTGTTTCCACTTTTGTTACCAATCTAAGCCAAGCGACTTAAGGAAGCATCGGAGAAAGGTATGATACTAGGGTTTTTTAAAGTTTGGGAGAGCACATTTATCATATTCCTCTGCTATTTAGATAACTGAGTCCCTTGCCAGCAACTGCATCCCTTCCTCTCCTTTTCATTCAATTCCTGAACATAATCATTTTAATCCTACCTAGAAAGGCTTCCAGAGGTCACAGATAAGCCACAAAATCAAGGCCCACCAGTGATATCTTGAGTAGTGGCCTTGACAGCATAAACTTAAAGGAATACTTATTTTTTAAAAAGTATGGACACAAAAGAATTACCTTCAAATGTATTTTGGCCATTCTTCTTGCTGGAGGAACTACAGACAGATTGCTTGAAATCTTCTGGAGCAATATGAAGTTGTTTACAGAACTGACACTGATGATGAAATTCCATGACAGAAGATGGTATTTAAGATAAATCATTATATGCTCTGACAAAATTCCTTTTTTTGTCCATGTCTGTTGTCAAGCATACTGATGATTCTGGCAACACGCTGTGAAGAAAGTGGTTGTGTTTATGCCTGTATCCAGCTTCTCTCTTACATCCCTGAGAAACTTGGTTAACCTGAATAATCCTGTTTAATGCAAGAGACCCACTTACACCTAAGATTACCTTCATGTTTAGACCTTCACTGTATCAACCTGTTCAGCATAAAGAGAATTAACTTCTTCTACAAGCATAATCCCATTTCTGTCAAATATATGCTTTAAGCTGCCATATTTAGGCAATTGTTTTTCCCAATAGCATATTTTTTAAAAGAAAGAGCCCTTACAATTTGCTCAAAAAATTGCATTTGAAACCTTATGTGCTTCAGTCCACTTGACAATTTAATGCAGCATGTGTTGAAACGTTCTTTAAAAGCTAACATGCTCTCATTGGAGTCTCTCTCCCCCAGATTGCAGTAGTTGAAGAAGATGGGCGTGAAGATAAAGCCACAATCAAATGCGAAACTTCTCCTCCTCCAACACCCCGAGCTATCAGGATGACTCATACCCTTCCTTCTTCATACCACAATGATGCCAGAAGGTAAGATGTTTGTAATGTGAATCTGTACTTCACAGTTTACCACATATCATTGTTTTCAAATCATGTTGTTTAACTATTCCAAAATGACCTGATTTCTTCCCTGCTTCTCAGGTCATGAGAGAAAAAGCTTACCCACTGTCTGTTGCATGGCCCTGAAAATGTTTGTCAGTGCCAACATACATGCTGGGTATTCCTGTTTTGATGACTACTGGAAGTAACAACGCTACAAATCCAAGAAATAAAATCAGAATGCTGACTGTATTTTTCATAAATTGTTCTTAGCAAAGTAAAAATATTTTTGTCAGCCTTGCCTGACAGAGAAAATGTGGTCTTGAGTTACTTTATATGTTGACAGATAATTTAAAGATGTGATTGTTTCACTTGTTGGGAGATAATTACTAAGTTATAAACAATTAATTTATTTGCAGAGCTGCTCTGAAGAAAATAAAAATGTTGACATTTTATCTATTCTGTTTCTTTATTATCATTTTGCAGTAGTTTGCCTGCTTCACTGGAGCCAGAAAGCATTGGTCTTGGCAGTGTCAGCAGCAGTCAGGACTCCCTGCACAAAGCTCCCAAGAAGAAAGGAATTAAGTCTTCAATAGGACGATTGTTTGGTAAAAAAGAGAAGGCTCAACTTGGACAGCTCAGTAAGGAATTAGTGGTAACAAGCTAAGGTCACCATTTCACTACCATTTTTCCATTTTTAATTTTGCTTTTTTTTCAGTTTCCAATTTGCTCATTTTTCTATTTTGTCTGGCACAACTTTCCCATTAATTTTCATTGTTAACAACAATTATATTTGTCAGGAGTTTGCAAATGAAAGGAGAGTTCTGGCACAAATTACTGGAGTCATCTTCACTGAACCTGGTGCTTCAATAGTCTGTCGAATTAGGGTAGAAATGGTAACACTGTATTCTTGAATAACCACATAAAGAGGAGGTGAGAAGTTAACAAGCAATAAATGGCTGTAAGTGGTGTACCTGTGTGATACAGAAGGTCCTAGCAAGGAAGTGTAGCTGCTTTTCAGATTTCAGTGTGTCAATAGATGCCCTCTAGTGCCTGTTGCTGAATGTCCTCAGGATAACTCTTTTTACAGTTATGCTGCTCATAGCAGTGCTTAGTTTTCTTCCTACTTCTTCTGCCCTTTTCCCTTGCCGAGACTATTTCATTCATGGCAGAAATTTTCCTCTGCCTATTTCTATAGGATACGTCTATATGAACACATGCTAGCACAAATATCAAAGTGGAATAAATGTGTCAATAAAATTTAAATACTGGCTCCTTCCTAGTCATGCAGATGTCTGTCACGATCCGCTAACACAAGCGGGAGTCGTGATGGTTCGTTACTCGAATCTCAGAGTGCAAAAGAAAACAGGGACAAATGTTTTTGCTTTAATCAAAATCAAAAGCACCTTTATTGAGTGCCAACAACACGATTATGTGATAGAGGAGAGAGAGAGAGATATAGGGTTGAGAGGGAGGGAGAAGAGGGGTTATAGCTACTGCGGCACGACGAAGTCCTCGTTGTCCGGATCCAATGGATTCCGTCTCATCTGTGGGGAGATCTCGTAGGGGTCTTTTTTGAGTCTCTTTATAGTCTTTTTGAAAGTGAGGGGCAGGTAACCAAGAGGTGATGTAATCCTTCCAGAGGCGAGGGGCAAATGGCCAGGAGGTGGGGAGTAAGGCCCACTGTTTCAGGGTGCAGGTGCACAAAAGCATATCGTTCCTGTGCAGTCCTTTTCACCCTGGTAGCAAGAGCGACACGGTCTCATAGGCATGTGTACACCTCTGCACTGGGCAGGCATCCCACCAGGATCTGGCCGGACTTCATTGTGCAAAAGTCCTCTTTCCCCCTTAGGGTCTTTGGGTTTTCAGCCTCTGTTTCTGTAGATGGTTGTGAGGCAGATAAAGGATTTATGTCCAGTCTCTTACAATGTCACATAATACAAATTTGTGAAGTTCTAAGTTTTACTGCCACGGTGACCATGTAACACTTGTAAAAGAATTTTAAGGCCTTGCGATAATTGTAAACACTTAAGCAGCAAGCATAAGCCTGAAATTAAAACCCTACATTTGTATTGCAACACAATTTGTATTAGAATGTCCTTATCACAACTAACAAACCCATTGCTGAAGTAGTACAGAATAAAAAAAAAAAAAGTAGTACTAAGGTCAAAGTATCAGGGTAAAATTGAAAACCTGAGTATACTTCATTTATGCTCCAACCTTTCTCCTCTCTGCCTGTGAAAACCATGTATTCTTGAAAAAAAAAAAACAACCTAATTTCAATATGTAATCTGAATTCCCTTTTTTTCTCACTATAGAACGAATAAAACTGATTTATTCAATCTTTTAAATGAGAATGTATAAATGAGTCTTTCAAATACACCTGTATGTCACCATCTGCATTGATGGATAATTTTATAATTTTAGACTGCATCTAAAGTTAGACTTTATTAATTCACATTTACATTCCATATAACCCTTTATACTGATTCTGATGGTTTATGCATAATAATCTACAATTTCTCACTAAGTCAGGAACATAGAGGACAAAGATGCAATAAATGTGTTGGTCTTCCCTGCAGTTCTTTGGAATGTGGAACAAAAATGAAATAACAGCTTCAAAGACTATCTCAGGAGCAATGAAATCTGGCAATGGATTAATTTCTTAATACCCACTGTGATTAATAACACATACATAGAATTTGATAAAGTCCATTTGTAATTCCCCATACTAGGTCATGAAATTGCTGAAAGATATTAGTGATTTGCAAGAGAGAACAGAGTGAAGCCAGAGTAAGGAGACTCTACTGAGCTCCATGAGCAGGTCCCCTCTTCTTGAATCAGGGCAGCAATAAAAAAGTCAGATCATTTTCTGCTTCTGCACTAGGAAAGTCATGTCAGTGGACATATGGATCATACCAGTCATGTCCTTAGTTTATACTGATTTTATTTTGGTCCATGTGTCCTTGCTTACTGCAAGCTTCCTTTGTCACTCTGTCAGTTATTCAAGTTCTCTTGAGTTTGACAGGATTTAGGTGCCTACAAGACACTTCCAGGGAGATGTAGGAGGCTTTTTACTTCTCTGAGAGTCTTTGTGTCATCTCTGGGTGTTTGCAGGGATAATGGCATCTAAGACTCTCTATGAAAGCAAAATGCAGACTTCAGCACTACTACATTAGGTGATGCTGTATTATGGCAACAGTAGAGAAAGTTCTAGAGAATGCAATTTCATTTGTGCATTTCTCAACTAAGATTAAAAAATGGTGAGAGCATTGCTTACATAGCACCACGAGACTGAGCCTTAGGAGGCAAAGAAAAACAGCAAAGGAGGTCAGGGTGCTCTTGTCATACATTTCTGCTAAACACAAGGAGGAGAAAACATTTTTTCCCTCTACTATTCTTTCCCATGTAGTAAATGCTCATCAGAATTTACTTCTGCAGGTGATAGATGTTCTCCACAGACACCAGATGTCACAGCGTAAGGAAGCAAATATAGATGATGATGGTGGGTGGGAATTGAAGGGTTGAGGAGGGGAAAACAGGAAGAGAGATAAGGGAAAATATGGTGGGGATTTGATTTGTTTTATTTTCCAGGAGGTTACATGGAAACAGAGGCATCAGCTCAGGAATCTCTGGGATTAGGCAAACTTGGAACACAAGCAGAAAAGGACAGAAGACTAAAAAAAAAGTGAGTACTGTTTTTGTGTGACTTTTTGGCTGAAACTTGATTCAAATATCAGGATTTTTATTGTTTTACTCAAATGTGTAATGAGAAGCAAGACCATCTACTATGGCATTTTAGCAGTGATGTTTCTTTGCAGTGTAAAAGTTTTAAAAGCTGCATATAAAATATAGGGGGAAATATTCAGTCTGTCAATTGTACAATATTGTTTCATTTGTGAAAGAACATAGGTTTATGAGTATAGCTCACTGGTTTTTCTGTCCAGCCTGGCGTTGCCACGACAGATTCCAGCTGGCTATATTTCCAGGAATGCCCCTGTCCCTAGGGCACTCTGGCAGCATCTCGTAGACACTTAGCCAGAGAAACTGCGGCCTGCGTTGTGGTGCAGGAACGGTCCAGTTTAGCTATCAGCTGAAGATGAATAATGAGAGGGCTCTTGGAGGGCCTTTAATTCTGAGTGGATTTATTGCAGGGTCTTCACACAGAGGAGAGGCAGGGTCCAAGAGGGCGAGGGGCCCTCAGACACAGCCTTAAGAGTTACCACGTATCACCAATCACCAAGGGGTTTGGGGGAGTATAGGAAAGGTTCAGGGTTACTTGGTCCTATGGGATGGGGAAGGAAAGGGGCCCAGGAGATAACAGGGAATAGAACAAAGGCTCTTGGGGGGAGGGAGGATATGATGGACACTAACAGTGGCTACTCTGGTTTGTCCTGGGTTAAACCATGGTCACTTCACCTTCCAGGGGTTTCCTATCTCCTTGGAACTTTCTCCACCAGTTATCTTTCTCCTTTTCTAAGTCTTCTCCCCCTGAGGTTTCTAAGGACACATCCACAGCAGCTACATATGAGAGACATTTTTCCATTTCACATTGTCATTAATCCTGTGCTTTTTCCCTTCTGTGCAGTTCTTAAAAAATAGACACGTATTTAATTACTCCCTACGTAGATTTTCTTTTTCAAAAGGGTGAAAAACCTTTTTTGTATTATCTAGTGAAGTGTTATTTCTGTTTCTAGATGTCAAAGGTTCCCTATAAACTCTAGCAGCTTCATTTTCTTTTTGCCTGTCAGCAAATGCAGGCAAAGAGCAACCTAGCTTTTTGTTTGCATCAATTATATAGTAATTTAATGCTGTCTTTCATGCACCTCCTTGTAAACACAGTACACTGACTCATAGTATCTGCCAGGAGCTATGAAGAACTGTTGCGTTCCCTGCTTTATCCCGCCCCGGTACCGGCAGCAGAGCGCTAGCGTGAATCTGGGAGGCCGTTCGTGTTCTAGAAGGCTTCCCCGGTGAGCTGATGAGGACACCGCTAGTCTGCATTTTCGGTCTGAGGAGATGTTGCCCTCAGAGCACGGCGAGATAGCAAAGAACTCCCAGAGAAGGAGGGCTCTTAGTGTGTGAATTTGGTAGGTTTATTACCTCCAAGGGAGCACAGAGACCAAGAGCCAAGAACAGCTCATTACATGGGTATTTAAGGGAGGAACAACATCCAATAAACTGAGGGCAAAGGGGCAATACATGGGAGGGGCCGGGGTACATTGCCGAATGGGGTTTAGGGAGGGGAGGGGGAAGAGAGAACAACGAATGAACAATGGAGTGACAGGGAATTTCCCAGAACGGGGAAACATAACAGACAAATCAAGGAACCAATAGCAGGAACTTGGGGTTCGTGGCTTGGTGGTCCAAACCACTGCCTCTGGGAGCTTCGGGGGGAAACTCTCGGTCTGTGGAACATGCCACCGGAAGTCCTCGTCTTTCCTGGTTCCGAACCACCGCAACAAAGAACTAATAAAATAAGGTTACAAACACAAAAGAAAGCTCTTGGCAGCATTGCACTTCCAATGTAATTAGAGGGTGTCAGAGAAAAAGATGGTACTTAAAAATGACTTTGCAAATTCATTCTGTAAACTAATAGGTTTCTTTTTCATCCATAACTATTAACTTTAATGCTATTATTTGGATTCTGAAAGCCTCGTTTTTTTTTAATTTTCTGGATATTCTGGTTTTTTTCTGGCTTTTAAAATTCCCTTGCTGAATTTCAAGAGAATTTGCAATTCTAATTCAAAGAATCTAGGGATAATGTTTGAGCTTCTCTAAATTTTTATGTTGAATATTTTTAATCACTACTTTACTATCAAGCGCTTGATGAAATATAGCTTCAAATGTACACATCCGTGTAATGTACAAATGCAAGCATTCTGTTTAAATCAGCCTCAATTTAGCAATTAAAGATAGGGAAGTAGTCATTGTGCTAGCTGAAAGAAATGTTTTAAATTCAGTTAAGATACTCAGAATAGCATTCACAGGGATGTTACAGTTGATGAGTCTTGTCCCTGTATTTCTTATCTATACATTTTTATCACTAATCAGTAATTTTAGAAATATATGGATGTAGATTATGTTGCCATGCTTTTTTTACTAAATCTAGAAGGCATCCATGAGGTCATCATTACCATTCATAAAGAATATAATTTGATTTTCAGCAGCCATTTTGTTTTGAAGTGCCAGTGTACCTCCCAGTTCTGAGGGCTGAATGTACCACAGTATTGAAATCCCTTTGAAGGGACAAATGTGTTCATTTTTTTCACTTTTTTATGTGTTAGTTCTTTAAACTGGGTAAAATAACATAAGACTTGGCACACACAACTGCAAACATGACATGACTATTTCATCTATAGATTGCTTACCAAGTTTTGTGTCTGTAAATAATGGGTGTGCAGGTAATTTTCTGACCAATCTCACACAATCCTTTCCTTTCTGCTTTTCAAGTCTTTAATTTTTTTCTCCTGTGTCTGTCTATCCTCGGTTCTTTATGGATCAGATGTAATCAAAACGTCCTCTGCTGGAAGGAAAGGAATCTTTCCTTTGCGACTGTGACTATTCTATTAGTCTGAACTGTATATTATTTATCTGAAGTATATGTTCTATAGCTATGTTATGAAGAAATTTAATTTTTCCCCTGTTCCTTTTAGGGTTACCTGTCTTTGTAGTTTCTCACTTCAGAATCCTCAGAAATGCACTTAAGATTTCCTCTTAATTTACTATCAGAGAAAGGTTAACATACATTGCTAGTTTACATAAATATGCATGAATATGTTATATCATTTTAGAGGAACCATAATATAGGAAAAAATGTAATATATTGTGTTAGAGATATACAGGAGGTTCTGCTGAGTTATGGTAGTCATTAGGGTGCCAAGCTGTCAATAGGGTGTAGGAGAATTAGCGCCTCCTTGTAAGAAATGCAGTCAGAGAATCACAGAATGGGTCAGGTTGGAAGGGACCACAGTGGGTCATCTGGTTCAACCTCCCTGCTCAAGCAGGGTCATCCTAGAGCACATGGCACAGGACTGTGTCCAGATGATTCTTGAGTATCAGTCAGATATTTGCATGTCTTACCTTAGAAAATATTAAATTGAAACAGTCCAGAAAGTAATTTAAATGAAAAGTTTGCTGCAGTAGGCCACATTCCTTTGTATGAATTCTTAATGCCTGATTTTCTCTCTGGAAGCAGCTTTGCCGTACACACAGTAGCAAGGTTACTGAATTGCGTAGTGCAAATGAGGATACTGTGCTGTGTAACATTAATGGTGGGGGGGATGTGTGGGAGATCTTTATAAGACAATAAGAGAAGTCTGAGAATCATTTCCCAGCTCATGATGTAGCAATAAGATCTATAGTAGTATGATTTAAGTCACAGTGGTTGATTCCTATTTTACTGCTAAACAAAACAGCTCTACAAACCCTGCAGAGACAGTGAGCACAGTCACTGGAACACAGAGCAGAGCAAGTCACCTTGTAAGCATTTCTAACTGACTTGGATTAGGACATAAAAGCCCAAGGGAACCAAACCCACCAATAGGATAGGTAAAGGGAATGCTAAAGCTGGAAAGTACTATTTTGTATTACGTTACAAGTCTGAGACAGCTTTACTTAATGCTGTCTTTGTCACGTCCTTTAAAAAAATAAAAACCAAAGCAGACAAAACCAAAAACAACCTCCCAAAATAAAAAACCACCTGCAACAAAAAACTCCAACAATACAAAAAACCTCAAAAAAGTGATGCCAGAGCCAATTCTCTTTTCTATAAAACAGGTATTATGCCACATACTGAAACTGCGTTTCTCTTTGACACATGCAAGTTAGGTGAAAGGGCTTTCAGCCTGTAGTATATGTTGCAAAGTAATTCATGCTAAAAATTAAAGATTTCAGCATTTTTTACTGAAGCTGAGGGAAAATGCAAATGCCAGGACATGTAGCCACCAAAAATATACATTTCAAAGGTTTTTTACATCTGAATGGGCCCCAGCGAGGTGCATTCTGTATTCATTCCAAAGAAGAGTATTCCGGAGGATTTTTTCGTCTGGCAAGGCTCCAGCGATATGCATTCAATATGTATATACAATAAGATAATGTGCATCGCCAAAAAGCTTATTCCAGCAGCGAAAGATATACATCTACTGATTCCAGGAACTGTCATCAGACTAACAGCAAGACAAGAAAAACTACATTAATATGCTAAAAAGGATAAGATTAACCAAGCCAAAAAAAGTATAAAAAGATACCCCATAGAAACAGCATTGGTGAACTAGAGGGATTCGGGACGAATAATGTCCGAACTCAGTTCACCCAGTGCCGATCGCCTGGCTCGGCACTGCTTTTGCTTGTGGCTTTATCAAATTTTACACTTTTATTATTTAATAAATTCTCTTTAGTTATAAAATTGGCTGATTCGTTTATGACAAGCCCTATTAACAGCTCAGCAAACAGTTGAGTGGTGGTGCAGGAAAGCAAGGATTCTCCCCTTGATGTGAAACAGAGGTCAGGTTCATCACTGTGATCAACATAAGAGTACTGTGATAGTAGTCATGATCTTCATCAGACTCTGCTATTGGCTTTGATTTAGTTTGGATAAAAGTCATTATAAAAGGACAGATTGCTGTTAAAATTATATCCATTGTATCTTAACTGAGAAATACCTAAAATGCTGAATTTCTAATTTTGCATTTTTAAATGTATTTAATTTCATCAGTAATTCCACAAGGATGCCCCTACCCCAGGGATGAAGATGCTTGACATTTCAAATTGCCAGGTGCTGCAGCAGTAGGTTCTACTGATCCATTGGGTGTCCTGGGCACCTGCTCCCTCAAGCAAGTGTTGCATTGACTCTGGCCCCCATGGAGTTAGGAACACACTGCAGTGTGTTATAGTGCTTTAGTCCAATTTGTTTGCATGGAATCAGGTACTGAATAATACATTTCACTCTGAAAAGTTTAATGAGAGAGTATGGTAATTCTGGAGACCAGTTCTGTCTCTGGTGATTATGGTGTCATTAACCCAAATTTCAACGTTTCCCTGTTTCTTGTTTAGAAGATGCTATTTAGATGTAAAATTTCTTTCAGTTTCAATTGACTACTTAGACATCATTAAAATGTAATTAAGTTTGTCTCTATGATACGCTAGACATTTATAAACCTCCAAGAGTCTCTATTCATCCAAAATTTGGTTATTACAGTAGATTTATTAGGAACAAGTCTTACTCCTGAGGCATCAAAGAGAAATTAAGGAAGCTGTGTAGAATTTTTAAATTATACCCAACATCTCTTATAAGATGAAAAGATGGATTTAAGTTGCCTGACTCATCCATAGATATTTACTCTCAGATATTAAATAAATGACAGTTCTAGTTAATATTGAAACTTTTTAGGTCTTACTCTTTGTAAATTGAGCATGCAGTTCTAGGAAACAAAAGATGAGGGTAAGGGGTATTTAAAGTGTTTAGGGTGTTATTCTATCTGAATGAACATCAGTTGTTTTCTCCTTATCCACAGTTTTTCTCAGGAGTGATGTCAAATTGCCCTTGCCCAAAAGCCTCACTGGTGGCAAATACGGCTCTACAGAGTCTTGCTTTGTACAGTGTAGTATGGCTCCAAGGGCCAGGAACCCTTCTGAAATGTAGTGTTTGATTTGATCTCCAACAATATGCAAAGTAGCAGCAAAGAAGCGTCTCTCTGAAGAAATACAAGACATGTATATGTCATATGTTGCACAAAAGTGTGTAATAATTGTTCATAGTCACTGACATTTCACAGAATGTGTTGACTGTATCCTGTGTAAGGCACCAGGCAAGGTTTAAGAGACATTTAAGTGCACTGAAGTTCTAGATTGCCACTCAGAGGTGGATTTGACCTTGTGCATGCTGCTAGTACAGTGGGAGATTGGCTTGTGCCATCCCTTCTGCAGCAATCCCAAATGCAAATTATTTTATAATTGTATATTTTGTAAAAATTATTACAAAAATCCCTGAAAAAGAATGCACATGCAAGCCAGCTATTCTGGATCATGTTGGCAGGACCCAAGTCCAGAAGCTGATAAATTCCCCATTTTATTAATATGAGTCAAGAGCAGAGCTTTAGCCTCACTTTTTTCTTAAGTTTTGTTTGATTTGACTCTGGTCAAGAACCTATTAATTCCATATTTCCAAAACAAGCTTCAAATGTGAAGTTTATATTTTCCAAGTAAAATCAAAGTAAGCCATTCTTTCTCAAGAACCTGTTTTCAGAGGGATTTACTCCACAGCTACAGGTTTTTGCCCAGATACAGCTTCCTGACTTCAAGTGCATTGCGGAAGAGCCTTGATGTGCCAGGACACCTATATCTGCTTACATACATGAATAAACACTTGTAAAATCGAGACCTAAGCAACTCTCATCTGTAAAAACTATGATGTAAAAAGAAATTCTTGGTATTCATAGCCTTATAATTAACTTTGCAGAGAGAATTGCAATGCTGGTAAGTCTCAGCTGACTGCTTTAATGTACATGTTAAACATCATATGAACAGAAGAGCATGTTGGGTTGACTCTTTCTACTTACCTAGGGAAAAACAAGAATGATATAAATATTGCTAAGTTCATTTGATAAACAGACTTTCACTTTTTTAGTGGGCAAATCCAAGTTTTAGATCCTTGTCAACAGGCAGCTTGAAAAAATATCTGGATAGACTATTTTGTGGAATATTGTGGACTGTTTTATTTGAAACACTGTAGTTATGTAGTTGCTTTTGAATCCACATGATGCCCCTTTAATTAGGTTAATTAGGTTTCATGTGTGCAAATGCAATTAGAATTTGATGTAGCGTGTTTGTGGCGACAAATAATTTCTGTCTTCTGCAGTATGGAAATAGCTGTTTCTAATGATTTTCTTAATTGCACACATTTTAGAAAAATGAATCCAATTGGATTAATTAGGGTGTTTTTCTGTGCCATTCACCTAATGTTCCTATATACATAATGCTTATTAAACATCATTGTATACTAAACATATGCTATTTATTTTTTGCTGTAGCCCTTAAGAATGTCTTTTTCACCCCTAATCTTTTATTTTCTGAATCTTCAGGAAAATTCAAGTTTTGCATTTAATTTCATGCCTTCCTACCTCATCTATGAAAAACTCCCTGATGTTGTTAGTAGCTTTTAGACTGAGCTTTAGTTTTTCTTCCCTTTCTAGTAAACAGTACTGTGTTCAGTAGCTGTTATTTTCTATTTTCTCATTCTGGTGAAGGAAGGAGAGGTGTTGAGTGTTGTGATATGCAATTTAGGATTGTCTTCTGTGTGCAGTGTGCTTTCCTCTTGGCTGGATCAGTGTCCAGTCTTTGAGACACACATAAAGATGCATTTTCTTTTTAAATTTAATTCCTTTAGCAAATATTTTAACTGGAACACTTACTTTCAAGTAATGAGTCCGTCAAAGCTTCTGCAATATTAAAAATGTGTCTTGCTCTTAAATTGATACTTGGAGCTTTTTTAGCATTACAAATGTAAAGATAAATGGGTATTTATTTTGCAGAGGATTATAAAACCTTACTTGGATTGTTCTGATGATGGAAAAGATGATACAACATATTTTATTCTATATCTAACTCATATTTTAAATTTTTTTATTTTATTGTTTTAAAATAATATTTTTTAAAAATATTTTTATCCTTTGAAAAGTTTTAAAAATTCTCTTCCTCATAAAATATAAGAATATTTATATCAGAAAATTGCAAGTTTTAATCAAACAAAAAACCCCAAGGCTCTAGTCCCCATCTTATCTACATGTATAAGTCAATCCATTGCAATTTGGAACTTCTGGATAAATATAAGCTTATACTCTGATGCATGCAGCTGGCTTTCTAAACAACTCACTCCAGCAGATGTATCCTATCAGATTAACTGTAGAATCAGGATTTAAAGGAAGAATGGGTAAAACACAGCAGAGTAAAAAAATATTACACAACTTTTATATAAATGTGTCTAAGGAAAATGTAATAAAAAGGTAATACATTTGTTGTCTTATGGCAAAAAATCCCAAAACTGCAAGAAAATTACTTGCATTCCAGTCAGTCCCCCTGTTTCTCTCTACACATACCCAAAGGAGTACTCAGTGGAAAATGTAACAAATAGCAGTTCTGGTTCAATATACTCCAGAAGGCTCAAAACTAAAAGCTTTTTCAGCAAAAGTGATCACGTCAGTCTTTATAATTAGCTCAGTAGAAAATGAGCATGAATCAGGAATTCATATTAAATTCTAGTGTTACTTCCATCAGATTTGGTAATTTTTTTAATAGTTCTCTAGTATTTTATTTATATTAAATACCTTTGTTGTCCTTCCCTTCCTTAATCTTCCTGTCTTAAACTTCCTGTGTATAAATTTGTCATTTGTTTCCATCTACTTTTCTTTGTCGCACTTTCTCTCCTCTCTCCCAGCTGTTCTGCTGATCTTGCACATATGAAAACAAAATTTAAGTCCTTAAAAACAGTGCCCTTCTGAACTGACTGAAATGTCTGCACCCTCTTCTTTGTTAATCAGAGCAAAGGTTTTTCATCTCAGGTTTATTACAACTATATCTACCAAGCATTTCTAGATCTCTGTAAATAATTTGTTAATAGAAATGTAATATTTTGATGTGTCTGGGATTCATTCAGGCCTATAACTTGCCTTTTTATGGTAGCAGTTAATGGATGATGTGGAAAGTTTATTATCAACAATGGCATCCTACTTTCTCCTCCATATACCGTACACATGATATTGGCAGTAATAGGTTACCTAAAGGGCAAATCATTCATACCAGTGTTGCTGCTGATCTAGTGTTAGTATGACTGCTGAAATTAAAGTACTGCCAGGCATAAACAGCCATTGAAAATGTTAGTCACCTGTGTACATGAAATCTGCATTTTAAAAACAAACAAAAGCCAAAGCAAATTTTGCAACCGAGTCTAGGTCATTTATGATTACTATGAGATATTTTGCTAAAATATTATTAAAGTGCACATAGCAAAGTAAACCTTGGTATGTAGTCCACTCAATTTTACTGTGTATCTGTGGTAAATTGGTTAAATCCACAGGTTTGGGATTTTCAAGATTTTTGGGGTTACACTAAAACCCTTATGAAATTATTCAAATCTAAGAAGAAAGCTTTGATTTGAAAACCTACTCCACATTCACTGTGTTTACAGATCTTTGGCATGAATGTGTATTGTAGATGGAAGATGTGGTGTGCTGAGTGGTACCTAATCAATAGTCAACATGAGTTTAATCAAAATCTCATTTTGACAATTTCATCTGTTCCTCACAAGAGCACTTAGGTTTTCTAAAGCATTGAAAGAGCAGTTACAAAGATTTCTGTAGTTATAATGATGATATTATTTTATCTATCATACTATTTTTTTAATGGACTACTATATGTTCATTAACATTTATGTGCTTTTTTTTTCCATTCATCTCTCTTTATCTCATGAAAAGCATATCTGGGTAAGTTAAAATGCCATGGATGCTGAACATATTAATCTTCAGCACCATGTTTATTTTCTATGTTTTATTCCTACTTTTTTTGTCTTTCTGTGTATCTTATGTAACAAATCCATGCAGAAAACTGAAACTGAATCCATGCAAAAAAATTAAAGCTTTCAAAGTATTCAGAATAACAGTAAACCTTGAAAGCATACACAAATTTAGGTCAGGACTTGCCCCTGAAGTGCTTAACAGAACAAATTGATTACTTGGAGATAACTTTTGTCTTTTTTTTTTTTTTTTTTTTTAGATAAACACATTTTGGGAGGACTAAAGTCCAGAATCACAAAGACATTTGAGAGTTAGTCAGTGGAAAAATTATGAGTTTAAAAAATGCTGGTAAAGCATAAATTCTTTTTAAGTAAATCACAGAAGACTCACAGAGTACACAATTTTTAATTTTTTTTCTGTTTGAGTCCTCATGCTGTTTCAAAGCAAATATATATGCAAAAATGTTTTATTTGTGCATATAATTTTACTATGTTCTTTTTCACTAGTTCATTTTCTTGTTTGTTTTGTTTTTTGTAATTGTTAACCTGATATTAAGTTTAAAATCTTCATCTCTGATTTATTGTAGAAATGCTATTTCTTGAAGAAGAATTTGCAGACTTAAGGAGGAAATTTCAGGAAGTGAAAGGGTACAAAACTTAGAGAACAAGGGTTACCACATTAATTTAGAATATGTGATTATGAAATGGCTTTACAAAAATAGATTTGATAGCATTTGATCAGCCTGGGTGCACTGAGGGTCTCTAATATAGTACAATACACACAAGAGTGCAAGACTATGTATTATGCAAGTCTGCTTATTTCACAGCTGGTTTATTTGTTTTTTAATACCAAGCCTCTGAAGCTCTATTTGTCAGGGTCTGTCTCAAGCATTCCTGAATGTGCTTCACTTAGCTTAATAAATATCTTCAGAAAAAAAGAAGGCAGCCCTTCAGTTTGCATACAGCTTAAATGTACACCTAACATGTAATATCCACAGCACTGTTATTCTGTGTTATCTGGTATACTGTGATATTTATACTTCCCTATTTTATAGATTAAAAAACATTCTGTTTACTAGTTGCATCTTGATTTCTGGATTTCAGTCTTTTTTTTCTGAAAACTCCTTAAAGTTGAACACAAAACATTTTGTGAAACATTGGAAATTGAATTTTGTTCATTGTTTCCAGTCTGATATGATATTTGGTATCAAAAAGGAGACTGAGGATTTCAAATAATTTAAAATCCAGATCATTTAAGTGCCAAAGTTCAAACAGGATCTGGCACAGTTTTTAATTAGTTCAGTCTTTAAGTCAGTTGTATCCTTTCAGATTAAATTAAATCTGCATTGTGTGGCAATATGAAGTCTTGAATCTCTCCCCAACCTCCCACTCCCCTTCCTACTTTAAATCCATTTATAGTCTTGCAGAAAATACATACATAGAAAATGTAAATTGTTATTTTTATTAGATATTATTAATTTATACAAATTCAATTCTTATTTTTTCATACAATGTCCTGAGTTACAGGATTCTAGCATGTCTTAAATATTTAGCAAATGACAATAGAAAGAATAAAATCCAAATCCAGCTTAATTCATTAGAAATCCTGTCTCCTGATTTTTTCAGTCTCTGTATGTTAGATTTCAAGCGGCAGATGTGTTTAATCTTACCTTGAAATCATAGGATTACTCAGATAAATACAGCATATTTGGTCTATCTTTTCTGTCTGGTTCTCTTCTAGAAACCTATCATGTACAGTACTTTGTTTTAAATGAAACATTTTAATATTGTTGATAATAATAATCATAATAATGTCAGTTAATAATCAGAGGACCTGCTAGGTAAAAACTTTGATCTGTTTTCTGTTTGAGAAAATGTCTGACTAACGGTCATTTTACAGTCTAAATTACCCATTAGCCAAATTTTAAAATCAATTCTGCTTGTGTTTTACAAACATGATCTGGCTCTTGACTTCACTGTGCCTCCTTTCCAATTTATCTCACATTTATGATTGTTTTAACTAAGAGACATTATATAATATATGCAGTATAATATCCCTGAGGTCTTTTCATGTGAACCCTATTAGATATCAGAGTAAATCCTATTACTTGCAGAAATATGAAGATCTGTGTTGAAATATTGTTTACATTTCATTGAGACAGTGACTGGGTGTTGTGTATTGCACAGAGTGTTTGCATTATGTGTGTTAAAATCTAAGCTGTCATTGCTTGTTTGCTTCATGGGGGGAAGCCTTGTCTTCATGAAGAAAATTGAAAGCCACTGAATGACACACTATAAGTCAAGATAGCATTAACTTCCTACACAACTTCTATTTAAAGATTATTAATGTTTTTAATAATGTTCATTGGTCTTTATGCAATGAATTGGTGGCTGCTGCTGATACAGAGCTAGAATTTCCCTGGTGCAAGAGAAGAATTACATATGAAGTCGATTAGCACGATAGTAACATAGTTTCACTCATCATTTCTGCCTTCCTATTGCTTCCATGTACTTCTCCTGTCCAAGGGATTATTGAGGCATTCCTAAGTCCCCGCATTATGGGACAGTTGTGCTCTCAGGTTTTTAGGTTGCTCTGGGCAGTTAGTTGTACCTGGCTCTTAGATGAATGGTGCTAGAGCAAATGGCCCAGTGTTAAGTGTCTTTAGCAAGTCATTTTGGGGAGGATTTAACATCAAAAGTCAGTGCTAGGGAGGCAACTCTGCTTCTCCAACACACAACTCCACAGCACAGCTTGACATTGTGATTTTCCTTTACTGTCTTGGATAAAAATGTGAAAACAGCCCACTTTATGAGGCACTCCCTAAAACACACAAATAAAAGTATTTCTCAGTTTTGGATGGATGTTAAACAGTTGATGTTCATTAAATTTCCAGACTTTACAAAGCCAGGCTCAGAGTAAATGGTGTATTTTAAATAGCATATTCCAGTTACTCCCATAATATCTCCAGGAAGAGGATTTTGTTCTTTAGCAGTAATAATATTATCTTTAAAAATATGGCTTCAATTTGGAATTCATTCCAGTGGTAGTAAGTGGCTTAAAGCCCTATCTGCAAAATAATGGCATTTCTAGTGATGCCTAATTAACGTCAATTTCTACTTATCAACTTGTTTTCAGATGCTGCCAAAAACCTAAGCAAGCATGGAAATAATTGCATTTTAATTCCCTTCCTCCTCGCCATTGCAACATGGACACATTGTAACATGTAGTGCCCTTCTGACAAAGTCTGAGGGGAAAATCCCCAGTTTCCCTGCAAAGCACCTTCTAAATTAAATAGGCTGTATAACGCTTTTCAAGACCCCAAACCCTGTATTTGTAATGAAGAGGGAGTGATAAGCCCTAGGGTATTTGTCTCTTCTTCCTCCTGTGATCAATTGTATGTTTTTGCAAGGAAAATTGAACTGCAGTTACCAATATTTTGCTTTGGGGCTCTTCTCTTTTCAGGAAGCCAGTGACTATCCCATAAGGACAACTGTAGACAACATTCTGTCCATTCTAAAATATTGTTTTCTATTCCAAAACAGGCAAGTCACTGGATTGTTTAATTTTTCAGATGATTTGCACAACTGGTCAAAACAGTGCATATTTTTTCCTACATGATACTTTTAACTTAATGAAAGAGTGGATTTTTTTTTCTGTAGTGCTAGTTCATATTATAAAAACTCCAAAGCACACCATTAGAGTTTTCACTGACTTCCAACCAGAGAATATATATCTTAGTCAAAAAAATAGAAATCCATGGTTTTAGTTCTGGCTTATAAATTGAATGTTCAGGTTTTACAGACTCCTAGTTTGTATTAAGAAGTCGTCAATGACTAATATTCCAAAAGTAAATTATAATTTCAATAAACTTCAGTATTGCAGTGCTGTTTATAAGAATCATCTGAGGAAGGCATTATAAATTTTGAAGCATTAAATTCTTTTTAAGGGAACAAAATATTATAAAAGTCCTTTTACTATTTTTCTGCATCAGTGAGTGAGGCATAACCCTTATGATGGCTATATTTCATGTGCACGTCTAAATACAGGAATTTTCAACTCAGAGCAATTTCCTTCTACATGCAAAGACCATTTGGATTATGTTTATCAAAATGTAGGCTTTGGCTATAGCACACACACACACATATATATATATATATATACACACATATTTATGGCATCTCATTTCTGGCCTGGCCCCATTTTCTTCAGTCTAAATCAATAATTACAGTTCTGATGTCCTTTAGCTCTGTGAGCCAGACTGCCTCTGAAGTAATAGAAGTGCTTTCCCACTCTGGGAGAATGTATTGGTTTGAGAATCACAGGAATAATTCTAAGCCTCCACACCAAGCCTTGGGCTGGTACAAACGTTGCAAAGTCACAGAAGACTCCCTAGAAAGATTTACTTTGTAATTCTAGTATAAAGGAACTGAGTTTTTAATGGAAGTGAGACCTTAAAGTGCCAATGCCTATTCTTCAGGCATCTCAGTTCCTGAAGCCACGCGGAGGTTTAACACTGAAACAAAGAGGTCAAGAATTCCTCCCCACTTCCTTGTAGTCCAGGTGCTGCTGCTCTCCTGCTTGGAGCAGACAACCAACACAAGCAAGGAAGGCCAGTGACCCTCAAAGCCATTATCTCCTTTTCTACTTAGCATGTTAGCCAGCCCTGTTCTTCCAGATGGGATAATTGAAGAGAATAGCCCAGATAAAGGAAACTCTGGCATCAGGTTCCTCCAGGGATGGTGTCTCCATGGGATTCTCAGCTGCAGAAGGGGCTGCTCCCTGGGCTTGGGCTGGTTGTGGGGAAGGAGCACATTGTACAGGGTTTTGTGCAGTCCATGCTCTGCCATGGGACACCAAAAGTGGCCAGGTGAGCCTGGGACATTCCTGAAAGCTTGTTTCTCCCTAAGGATGGCCGTGCCAGCTCAGACCCAGAAGCAGCAGGAGTTCTGCAGCCCTGTTGTAGCATCTGAGGGAGGTAATGCCACCACCTTAGCACCTACAGAACCAACCCTGAGGGAAGACTGCAACCCAAATACCTCATCCACAGGTAGCTGGGATGTGGCCAAGTCTGGCCATGCCTTAATCCTGCTCTCCTAAGCAGGCAGGTGAATACGTTTCATAGGCATTCACTATTGGCTCCCTGGGAATATGGTGTTCCTGCATCCCCATTGGCTGCTGAAGGTAACACGGTGTTCGTGTACCCAGAGAGCAACTTCTCATTTTACTGAGGGTTATGCTTTCACAGAAACCAAGGATAGCTCTACAGTGGCTTGGGATATCTGAGTGACTAAGGAAAGGTATGCTGCAAAGGCTGTGTGGGAAGAGAAGCTAGATCAACTTCAGTAATGCTGTCAAGTATTTGTAATGTTATGTATTGCTACAGCATAAACTCAGAAAATAAAGCAGCTTTCTTTCTATAAATATTCAGAGCCAGGGATTTAAACCTGTATGCAAAATCTCTTATTTGAATTCCATTTTATGCTAAAGCCAAATTCTCTCAGTGTGGCCCTTTGGCAATGCAAAAATCCCCAAAGGACTACTCCTTACAAGTAAGATCACTCCATTGTTTTTATCTACTGTGAGATTTTGTAGTACATATATTTGAAAGGCTGCTAAGGCAGTGATGAATTGTCAAGGGATAACTGAACCACAAAGGCTGTTGTAATAAAGGAGGACAGAAAAAAATGAAGCCATAATTCCAATATTTTCTCATTATTTGGGAATGTAAGAAAGTTTTAATACTACATTAGTATAGTCCTTGTATAATTTGTTTTTCACTACAGCTTGTTGCAGAGAGCGTTCTTTTGTGTTTCGCTCAGTAGGAGGCAGCTGAAAACGTGTTGTTAAATATCAGAAAAAAAATATATTTGAAGGACTGCTTTTGTTATGCTATCACCATAGTGGAAATGTCTGGTGAAATAGCTGAATGTTTTTAATATAGAGCATTTTCTTGGTAGTCTAGCTGGCTGGTTTATATGTAACTATACCAAATAATTAATACCGCCGTATTAAAAGTATCAATTAAGCTTTGAGAATGATGTTTTACATATATACCAGTTGTAGTCCAGAAAAACTGCAGATACAGGATCTGGATTGGTATTTGATCAACTCAATAGAGATACATCTATGTATATGTATAAAATTGAGAAATCACATCAATTCTATAATTATAAAAATATATACATCAGTAAACCATGTAGAATCCTTTCATATATAAGCAATAATTAAAAAGATCTAAACATGGAACTACTAAAGATACAGTCAACTCTTAAATAGCCACATATGGCATATTTAAGGTATTGCAAGACTTTAGCATTGTGCATAGCTGGTACAGCTGGCTTAGTGTTTCAAACACAGACACCTCTCAGATCCAGCTGTATTACATCCATGCTTAGTTCATGTCTAGAAGTTGCCAATTCAGGGCCTTACTGAGTGATTACCAGACCAGATCTAAGTTAGTCTCAGGAGGAGTCCCTATGTTTTCTCTTCACCAATGTCTGTTTTGATACCCCTTTATTATAGGATATACTGATTTTTTTATTGCTCTGGCTAAAGAAGAGACAGAAACCTCACCTTTTGTATGTTAGATGTTTAAAAGGGTATCAGAAAAAAATGAAGAACTGGGAATAGATTGAGAGTACATTCAACAGGAGAAAGAGTTGTATTGTTAACTGGTGTGTTCTGTGCTTTTTCTATGCCTGTCATTGTGCTTCACTGTTATTACCCTTCACAAAAAGGTAGAGTTGCATCTTTTTGTCCCAACACTTAGCTCCACATATTTACCATTTCTTGATCCATTTTTAGACATGAACTTTTGGAAGAGGCTCGGAGAAAAGGTTTGCCTTTTGCACAATGGGATGGGCCAACAGTGGTTGCCTGGCTAGAGGTAAGTGCTGGCCATAACTTGAAAATGTGAGTTGCATTTGCAGACTGCTTCTGTGTGCTTGTCCTTACAAATCTTAGAGGAGGCTGTCACAGCCTCTTCCTCTCCCCCTGTGCACTGTGCCATCAGCACTCCGTAGGTTTTGACACTGAGTGGTGTAAATTAGAGACTGGAGCTGAAAAAAGTAAGACATTATTACACAGTGGGATGAGGACCAGAAATCCACTTGAATCCCAAGTTTCTTAAATCTTTGAATTTCTCAGTCTCTAAATGTCTAGGAACTCCACAGACATTTTATGTAGAATGATGTGCTAATTTTAAATAAATGTGAAGAATTTGTAGCTTTTTGTATTTTAAAAACATAATGGGGAAATAAAAGTGTTCCTCTCACCATTTTCACCTGCAGTGTGGAAGATCCAGATTGAAATCTCTCTGGTTTGACAGGCAGTGCCTTCATATCTGAAATCCAATGTGCAGAGAGTTGTCCTTTATTTGGAGGACCTAAATGAATGGGTTTTCTAAATCAAGCAGAAAAAGCATTCAGCAGAACTGTCATCAATTTTGACAAAAAAAATCAATGAATGTTTTAGGTGAGGGAACTACTCAAAAAATACTTACACAGATGCTGAGGGGAGAAGAAGGCAGAAAGTAAGAATGTTCTTATACAAATCCACAGTCACTTTTACATGGCAAGGCTGTAACACTTCATTGCAGATACAAGCTCTTTGTTGGCTCAAAGAACAACTGTTTATTCCCTACTATACCAAGCATCTCTACCTATTCACAACTTTTCTCCTGCCTGCTGTAGCTATCATCCATTGAGCATCAGTTAGACTTTGGAAAGTTTTTCCCTTCAACAGTAAAAAGAGATCCCTCTCCAAACCTTTGACAGTGAATAAATGAAAGATGAGAAATGAAAGCAGCTTATGTCTACAAAATTTCTGCTTCACATTGGAACTGCTGAAGGTACCTAATGAAAAAGACAAAATGAATTCTGCAGAAAGTCAGTAGAAGCATTTGCATATGACCTTGGAAAACGGGAATATATCTTCCTTCCCAAAAAAATCTCTGTTAATATGTAACAATCCTTAATTTGGCCACTACTTGACTTTTTCATATGACTTCAAGAGTTCTGTAGCCAAATTTATATCAGTCAGAAATATTTAGTATTACAGTAAAAGCTGATTTGCTGGAAACATGAACATACAAAAGTCTATAATTTCTGAATACCAATACCCTTGTCTTTCAAGGTGATCCACAATTTCAAGTGTTTTTTGACAACTTAAGCCCTAATTTTTTTCCCTTGATTCTTTTCTGAAAAATAGGATATGCTTCCCACTGTCTAAGAGAGGGGCTGTAAAGAGAAGTCAGGGTCTATGAAGTTCTTGGGGAATATGATGACAGCAGCACAGGGAGAGCTCACGGGGAAGTTTGTTGCCATATTCAGTGGAGATTGAATACTGAAGATAAAAAGATCTGAGGATAGGAGTAGTGTGTTTATTCAGTGAGCATCAGTGCATTCAGTCATCAGATGAACACTGCGTGCATATCATACTCTCCTGAAGAAAAATATAACGTGTAACTTCAATTAAAGAATAAAGTAAAATTAAAGGAGAAAAAGACTCAAATTTACGAAGTATATTGTGAATTTTTCAAAATTTACAGGGCTTTTCAGTCTTAGCATTTATTCTTGTTGTTTGTATGTAGCACAGACAAAGTTGAGAAATATTTTAAGAATTTTGTGGTTTAATTAATTCTGGAAAAGTATATCAACCTTGATATCTGAGTTCTCTGTCTAGAATATTCATCTATAATTTTCTGATAGACAGCTATTTGTTGAAGAAATTACTTATTTTGTTAAAGAAATAATTTACTTAATGAGCAGCAAACATTTAAATCTATTTCTGCTGGGTGAATAACTCAGTGCTTATGCTTTTCTGCTTTTCAAGTCCATGTGTGAAAAACTTTAATGTCAAAATAAATGAGGTGATGAAATACATTATAAAGCTATACATTGTTTTCTCATGGTCGTTTGTTTAAGTGCAGCTGGGTGTTATCTGCATAATTTTTTGTTTCTGTTTTCTTTTGTTTCACAAAACTTTGTATTTTGTAACAGCTTGTTGGAATTAGATCATGTTTTTAAGGTTCAGACTAGCATTGGATGGAGGGTAGTGGCTAATCCTATCAGTGGGAAGGACTTTTTCAAACACAATGCAGTCATTTCTCAACCTCTATGATACCTCAGGACTCAGTACAGAAAAGCCTGACTGAGTCTTTTGCAACCTGACAGTTACATCTGTTTTCTCTGTGACGTAAAAGTGACCTTACAGCTGTCGTTCATGGAAATATTTCCCAGACAAGGTATAAACTTCTTAATAACCACATAGTTCTTCCCTCTACTGTGTCAAATGAAAAGAAAATCCTTTCAATTCATCACTTCTTTCCAGATTTTTTGGTGAATTTCCTCATTTCCTTGACCTTATGTCTTCTTTTAGTAAGCCTTTATTAAGAGGAAAAAAAAAGACAATAAATGGAATCAGCTAGTTCTGATGGCCTATTTGAGATGCACCTAGCTAGGTCTTCGTTTTCCATTGTGTTATCCCTAAAATTGCAGTGATTATGGCAATCACTGCTTATCTTCTTCTCACAGGCTTTGCTAAGCATAATGTACTTCATACCATGATTAAAAACCTCACATGTATGTATCCCTGATAGGAAATTACCTCCTTTTGGAAAAAAGAGCTGTAGACACTGACAGTCATATTAACGAGGCAGCATAAAATGAGAAAGCTGAGGAAAACAAGAATAATTCACACTCAGTTAGGGGCTCTTACAAGGAAAGACTCAGTGGTGAAGCAAGGGGCTGTTGCTGGCCTGCACTAGTAAGACTAACATAAGGAGAGGAAAAGCAGATAAGTAAACATCTTCTAAATCCATAGGTGATGGAGCTGTGCTCACATTTTGCTGCACCTTCTAACCAGTATTCCTAGCTGGGATGTGACCCCATACCAGACTGTTCTCAAATTTACTGTAAAGTCTGTCCCTGATAGGTTGATTATTTGAACTGGGCTTGGTTAATTTCTAATCAGAAAATAAAAGCTGAGAAATGTAAGATTGTGCCTCTTGAATACACCATGTTAAAAAAGAGAAAATCATTTTTGTACAAAAGTGAAAAAATTACTTAATTCCTCCTAGATGATTTTCTGTACATAAGATTATCAGATGGGCAGTAACGCTGACTTGTCCCAGTACTTGGTCATTAAAAACCTGGGAAAGGAGTAGCCATGGGGATGGAGGCACACAGTTCTAAAAATAATTCAAAGCATGCCTTGCTTTAAAGTTCTGATTACAGTAAAAGCAAAAGGAATTCACATGAAATCATGGCAATTTCAAAGGTTCTGAAACAATTTTTTTTATTAAAGACTATGATGTTGTAGTGGTTTCAGTTCGCCTATTCAGGTTTGTGGCTAAATGCTACCACACTTACTTAAATTTACTTGATTGCTTGTTGTGAGATGAGGATTAGGAGTAGGCAAAGCAGGCTCAAACTTTATAAAGTACAAAGAAGTTTTATTAATATACTTAAGACAAAGGGAAAAGAAAAAAAAAACTTAAGAAAAACCAGAACAAACTCCTCAGACCACCCCTCCTTCCCCCACCTCTTTATTTCATTCTCTTTGACAACATACAAAAGACAACACTTCGACCTCCAGTCAGTTTACCACCTCAGAAACAGCTCTTGTTCTAGTTCATTTAGGGAGAGAAGTTTCTTTTGCTTACACTATGGATTTTCTGTAAGAAAAATAAAGTTTTTATGGGTCTTCTGCCTCACTATTAGCTGCCGCCCGGAGCAAAGTCTAGCTTAATGGTGGATCTCTCTCACACCAGTAGCTTTTTCACAGCCACTTGGGTGGGTTATGAACAGTCTACAGGGTACCTGTTTTAAGGATGCCCAGTTTAATTGCAGCAACAAAGAAAATCTCTTCTTCTGTGCTTAGCAACACAGGTTCTCCTGACAACTCAGGTTTTTCTAGCATTCTCCCCGGGACCAGCGCTCTGGGTCACAGCCTCTCCTCTCTCTTGGTTCTAGTTTCTCATCAGGTTGTACTTTTTCAACACTTACTTGTCTGTACTTAGGTATTTCAGTTCATTGGCTGCAATAAGAACTTCACATCCCCCTTTGGACTATATCTTCATATATTACAGAGAGTTTATTAGCTCAGTCCCCAACCATGGTTCTCCAAAAGAATTTTCAGCTTCACTCTTGAAGCACTTCTCATACACCTCCCTCTAGGCATCAGTTCTGCTTTCCTCACTGACTGTAAAGTCTCTGCGCTGCACTATGTCAATGTCCTCACTCGTTCCTCTCTCTGCGAGGAAGGATGGATGTCTGTGAGTTTAGTCCAGGCATGGAGAGAGTTAATCTCTGTCTCTCTCTCTCTCCGGCAGTGTGAGGATCACGTGCTCTTTGCCGGGCTGTTTGAACAGGTCCGAGCTGGATGGAGTCCTGGCCCGGAGCAGGGGCCTGGCTCTCCCTCTCGTGTAGCTGACACACCGGCTGAGCTGTATCTGCTGAAGATTCCAGCCGTTCCTCCCCCATGCCCGGCTGCAGCAGCACGGCCGCTCCAAACTTCCCTTCCCCCCCCCCCCTCCCTTTGGAAGGAGGCGGGGGGAGGGCTTGGGCCTTACCAGCGAGAGAAGCAGGAGCTGCTCCTCTCTACACAGCAGCAGCAGGTCCAAAGAGGAAGAGTTTCAGAGAGTCTCTGCTTATATATGGTTTTTTCCTCGAAGGCGGACGAACTTTTTAATAGGTTCACTTACATATCAATCCTTAAAACTACCTGATTATTGGCTCTCTCTCGCAGGAAGGAAGTTGTATTCCTTCCTGCAGCACAGATCACTTCCTAGATTTTGACCCCTCTGGCCTAACCCGGGACAGATGTTCGTTCTCATTTGTTTGTGTGTTACCATGCTTATTCAGACTGATAGGTGTCCTGATTATAAATTATTTAATATTGGTCATTAATTAATTGATTATTAGTGGTCACGACACCAAGTCTTACAGCGTTTAAGAAGCTTTTGGACAACACTCTTGGCACCTGATGTGATCCTTGAGGCTGTTCTGTGCAGAGCCAAGAGCTGGACTTGATTATGCCAATGGGTCCCTTCCAACTCAGGATATTCTATGTTTGTAATTTAATTTGAGAAATGAAGCAGTGCTTTGGATGAAATGTCCTTTCTGTTGACAGCTCTGGCTAGGGATGCCAGCCTGGTATGTTGCTGCCTGCCGTGCCAACGTGAAGAGTGGAGCTATCATGTCTGCTTTGTCCGATACAGAGATTCAGAGAGAAATTGGAATCAGCAATCCTCTTCACCGCCTAAAACTCCGATTAGCAATCCAGGAGATGGTATCCCTGACAAGTCCATCAGCACCTCCAACATCCAGAACAGTGAGTCCTATTCAGCTAGCTTTTTATTCCCAACTTCACCCTACAGGAGTCTGCAGAAAAGCTTTTGTAGTACCAGAGTGGCTCTATGATAACACACACTTCACAATCAGTGGGAACTGTCTAATAGAAACTCAGAACTACCTGTTTACCACTTGCTTGATTGTTGATTGCTGATGTTTCTCTTTTATCAGATATTCTTATTTTTTTAAGTCATTGTTTTGATTGTCCTTGATGTTATCCAAATCAGTATTGAGCATCTTATTTGTAATTTTGCCTGTATTTTTGCCTTTCTCTTCCTTCAAATCATCTGTACCAGCCTAATCAGATTGTGTTTCTCTTTTTTGTTTGTTTATTCTCTTTATTTCTTTTTTTTTGGGTGGAGGGGAGGTAGGTGTTGGGAAAGGTTATGTAGGAATATGGCTCTTTTTCCCATTCCCCCTTTTTGCACCCTTTCAAATGTTATCTAATAGAAGTCAGCTGGCTTTGGGTTCTTCATGCTTTTAAGAGAAGCGGTGATTGGAGGTGTGAGGGGACTGTCTGGAAAGCAGAAGTGGAGCCTGTGCATTCAGTGAGGAAGGAAGAGAAAGTGGCATCAGACAGGAGAGAAGCAAGTAAAGATACACAGAGATACAAGTCTGAAAGGAAAGGGGAATATATCAGAAGGAGCAAGGAAATAGATCAGGGGAGAGTAAGAATTAATGTGCTATAGATAAAAATCAGGAAAAATAGGCCAAACTGATGAGAACAAAAAGAAAAAAGATAACAAGAGGGGGAGTTTTTAATGCTGAGATATGCTGATGGTAATGGCTATGAAAGAAGCAATGGAAACTAAAAAAAAAGAGATGATCAGATGGCAAACATGGCATAGAAGTGAAGGACAAAGACTACTACTCAAGTAGTGTAGCTCAGATTTCTACTAGCAAGGCAATAATAATAATAATGTTAATAATTTTTATATTTTGTAATATGTTGTCTTCATTAAATTTATGGAGAATCTGTTTGTGGAAATTACAATTCAGATACCTTTGAGAGGTGCCAGATCCACTGAGCTACATAAGCAACTGGGCAACAGCACTAATATTGCTATTGATTGCCCTTTTATCTTCATGCTGCTACTGTTCTTTAAATATTGTAGTTCACAGTCTGATACTTTCTTCTCTGAGAACAGTTTCATGTGTCATTACCACGGTAATATTATGAATTGTAGTGGATTTTACCAATGCAAAGCAGTAAAGACTCAATATAATGTTTGAATTACTACACAAAATTAATTCTGATTTTAAAAGCATAAGTGGATATTCCAAAGCATAAAAGCATTTACACTTACAAAGTGAGAGAATATTATGTTCAATCTAAAACATTGGGAATACTTTTGCCTTGTTCTTTTAATCTTGCCTGTCAGTGCACAAAGCTGCCCTGCCCTGGAATGTGCATTTCTGTGTCCCCAGTCTTTCTGCTTCCCCTCTTTCTCAGGAAAGGAGTTAATTTATCTCAGGTCTCCAGAAAACATAGCAGACATCCATGCCCCCTCTCTGACTCTCCTCATTGTCCTAGTAATAACCTGATGAAAAACAATAGGATGAGGACAAATAGTTTTACAAGTGAATTATCTCAACATTTTTGATTTACAGAAACTTGGTGGCAGTATTCATTATTTATATTACAATACGAGTATGTGATTTGTGCAGAATATTTAGGCTGGAAAATCTTTGGGAGCTGAAGCTGACCTCTGCACAGAGCTGTGAGCTAAAGGTTGCATTTGCCAATTGTTTATGAAATGCAGCTTTAATTATTATTCTTTCCTTTGTGGCAGTGCTCTGCCAGATTTCATCCATCAGTTCTAGTTGTAATACTCCATCATATCTGTTCAGAAGCCACTAATGAAAGATACAAACCAAGTTGTCTAAAGTTGTCTCTAGTTGCAGCTCGGTAGAGGCACGAAAGTGGTTGTGCTGATGGTGATGCGCTGTTAACTTACAGTGGTGCTGCCTTTCTTCTTTACCACTGCTTACCTAATGTGGATCCCACCTGCCTTCCTGCGGGCCTTGTCCGTAGCCCTCAGGCAATGTCTGGGTGACCCATGAAGAAATGGAAAATCTTGCTGCCCCAGCTAAAATGGTGAGTCATTCTACTTCCACTTAAAATGGTTTCAGTGCTCAGAGGAGAATAGGCCTGCTCCTGCTTTAACACAGATTTCATATCTTCTGTAGGATGCTTCCCAAAGCATGCCATTAGAAAGTTGCTGGGAGTAATGAAATTGGATTTAAAGAACAGTTACATAATCTTTCAGCAAAAGAATTTAAAAACTGTATTGCCATCACAAAACTTGTGTGACCCTAAAACCAGTATTGGACTTTTACAGTACGTAATAGTTTCAGTGCCACTGTGAAACCTCATTTAATGAAATGAAATTGTCATGGTTAAAGGTGCAACATTTCTCTTGTAATCTGCTCCCTGTTCTTCTAAACAGTGTTTTGTATCTGCTGACATAGAAAGAAATAAGAAAAGGCTTGAGAATGGTGCATTACACAACTTCATGTTTTCATTAATGCTGAGTCTTTCATGTCCATACTTGGGTATTCATGATTTTTGATTTCAGGTGCATGGAGAGTGCTATTTATTGATTTTTGTCAAACCTCTCCATTAACACTAAAGTAAGACTTTTTTTTTTTTTTTTCAATTTATAATATATGTTATTTTAGGTTTTGGTTGTTAACATTATATCATAACTCCATAAAGGTGCTTATAAAACATGATACAATGTTCCAGTGAGATCTCTGAAAAAAATGATCTTCAGTTTGGCAAACTTCATAGTCAGCCCAATCCATAAATGGTGGGAGAGGTACTGGAGCTAGATTTTTATGCAATAAGGAATTATTTCTTCAAAGTTTACGCTTGTTATAGTATTTAAAGTTTTCTTATCAGCAGTAAGGAAGCCAATTTTCAACAATATTTTTTTAAACTGAGCTAATTTCCAGTTTTACTATTTTTGGTAAAGATAAATGCAAATATAGCAGCACTGAACTGACCAGAAGTAGAGTTGATCCTGTTTAACTGGCCAGCCCGAAAAATATAATTTTTCTATAAAAATGTAATGTAAAAAGCTCCTTTATAATACATTCTCAAGAAGACAGCTTTTTATTGGGAATGTTTCAAAATCAAACTAGAAACAAAAAACTACAGTACTAATGCCCAAATTTTTAAGTAAATGTTTGTGTTTTAATTGTGATACTGTGAAGAGTGTTTAAATAATGCCATAAAATTTCAAGATATAATGATTTTCTATCTTGAAGACTCAGCTACATTTTATGGTTTTGGTCTTGTAATTTTTCAGGTAGTTTAGCCCATGACATTACCACTGGCCAGAGTTATTTTATTTGTGCACTTTATGTATATATTTTAATTTTCATTAACATGCATATGAAAATCACGTATTTTTATAACTAATTTTTATTGTCTTTTTACCTGCTTTACTAATTGCTTCCTGCTGATAATACAGAAAGAGTCTGAAGAAGGCAGTTGGGCTCAGGTATGATCTTTCACATGACTTTTTTAAACTGAAAGTTAAAATTAATTTAATCGGGTGCATCAATATGTGTAGTGGAATATAATATTGTGACATTATCTCAATGATTGAATTATTATTTACATATTTTAGAGTTTTTCTCACAGAATATATTCTCTGGACCGTTTTGTAAGGTAAAGCAGAAAGAAGTACATATGTTGTGAATATTTTTCACAAAAGAAATTACTACATTCCAGAGACATATTCTGTCTCCCATCTAAAACTAGTAAGAGTATTTTCCTCATTTTTCAGAATAGGACAATTAAATATGCCATGAATTTGAGACCTAACTTTTCTAAAATTACACCGAATGGTTTTTTAGTACAATTGTATAAATCACACCCAAGTATCAGTCAACAAATAGAACTGTCAATTAGCTACATTTTAAAAAATTTACTCTCTAATATATGCACACTCTTACACAATCTTGCTATCTTTGCTAATGACGTTATTTTTCTCTTCAAAATCTGACAAGAATGAGACTTAAGGGGAGTATATTTTCCCTCATAGATAATATATCCATCCAGTTTATTTGTTTATTCATTTGTTTATAATGACATTAAAAACAAAACCAAAGGGATAGTTAGGCTTGAAAATGATCCTGAGCACAATACTGTTGAGGAAGTGTAAATCTTGCAATTTATCAGTTCTCTGTTCTGTTAAGTTTTGTAGTACAAAATAATTAACAACTCTGACGTGTAAAAATCTATTTTGCATCTTAATAGGGCAACTCATATAAAAATAGCTCAATATGCTTTTTTTTTTCATATAATCCCTTCCTCACCCTAGTGAAATTTTAGCTGAAGAATGAAGCCTGAGTACTGGCTTCTAGGAGGAACCTGGTTTGCTCCTATCTCAATTTCTTGAGCTCTACATATGATGGATTTAGGTTTAAGCTGTTGACAGCTGAAAATATCTCATTAAAATGTAAGCTCGAGTGCCAAACAACTGGAATTAACTTTCAGTCTCTAAAGGACTACAGGTGTGTAGCCATGAAGTGTCATTAGATCCTATTTAGGAAATTCTTCTCCTCACTAAACAGTAACATAAGCCTCAGTGGATTCCCTGGAGCCATGTTTGTATTACTAGTTCACAGTTCAGGATTTGCCTGGCATAAATATTGTAGATGGTCAATTGAAAGGAAGTAAGATTATGAAACACACATTTTGATTGTGTAACAAGTTTGCTTGCATTTAAAACTCAAAACAAAAAAAAAAACTCCTTAAAACTTACGTAAGATAGAGTACACAAAATGTTGCCTTCTGCTATGAAGGCAGGCGACCTGGTTCAAGAACGACAGCACGGCAGCCCGGCCTCACCCGAGCTACTCGGTCCACGACACACAGACACCAATGTGGTGGATGGTCAAATGGCGTTTATTATCTTATCTCATGAGGTTAAATAGTCTAGGGGGCTTCACTACGTCAGAAAGGGGACGGTGGGATAGCTAGGGTTAGTAAGGAGTGGAAAACTACTGGGTTAGGAGGTGTTGCATACTTCGGGTGATCTCTTATCATGCAGGAATGAAGGGAGGGGGGATTCCATGCTGCCCTTGCTTTCCGTCACATCGCGAGATCTTCCGTCCGCCTGTCCCTATCTACCACACTTCCCCCCCCTTTTTTCACAAATGAATGAGGTGGTCATAGATATATGTATTGAAGTGAGGTATGAGGTAGTAACTTGACAAGGGAAAAGGGGTTTGGTATACCTGAGTAGATTTCGCAAGGCAAGTTAGAAAAGTCTTGCGATTGGCAGTGTTTACAGTTTGGATTACAGCATTTGTTGATGTTCTAAAAACAGAATGTTGGCCTGTTCCAGACGGGTCTGGATAAAAGAGACTAGTTTGTTCAGCAGGCATGGTCCAAAGGTAAAAACTAAAAGCAGCATTGCCAATGGACTTATCAAGGCGGAAATTAGTGTGGTGAGCCATGGTGATTGATTGAACCAGGACTCAAACCAGCTCTGTTGGGCTTCCCTGTCTTTCTGTCTCCGAGCTAGCCTATCTCGGAGCTCTGCCATGGAGTCTCTGACGACTCCTGTGTGGTCTGCATAAAAGCAGCATTCCTCTTTCAAGGCGGCACACAAGCCTCCTTGTTGCATGAACAAGAGGTCCAATCCTCGCCTGTTCTGCAAGACCACTTCTGAGAGTGAAGAAACTGATTTCTCTAGAAAGGAGATGGATTTCTCGATCCTCTGCAAGTCCTCATCGATGGTCATTTGTAGCTGAGACAGTCCTTGGTGTCGGGTCGCAAGAGCTGAGACACCCGTGGCCGTTCCGGCTGCTCCCAGGCCAAGCAGCATTGCAATAGTTACACCTGTTATCAGTGCTCTTTTGTGGAGCCGGTCGGGTTTCTCAAAGAGGTGGTACATCTCTTCATCTGTATGGTACAGGACCCTAGGAACAATTGGAACTTGGACACAAAAGTCAGTGGAATCATTGAATTTGGCAAGAGACACACAAGGACTCACTCCAGATTGCTGACAAACCCACATCCCAGATGCAGATGGAACCACCCACTTATTCTTTCTGTTGGGCTTGACAACTTTGGTGCAGATGTTGCCTTTCTTTGCTAAGGTTGCATTGCCAAAACATCTGCCCTGACCCGTGACTTGACTCAGGGTGATTCCTCTGCGGGGAGTATCCCACCTGCACTGGTGAGGGGAGTCGGCTGTGGAGTAACTGAAGGGGATATTTAAAGCAACTCCTTTGTAGAAGGGGGGTTTGACATCATAGCAAAGCCAGCAGGAATCAGTTAGGTTCGGGTTGGATTCGTTCAGGGAAAGAAAGGTAGCTTCTAACATACGAAAGACTGGGTCAGAGTCAGACTTGGCTAAACTACTTATCTGGGAGGCATCTGCATGACCGATCAGGGTATCAGTGACTTTTGTGGGCAAGGCTTTGGAGTGGGTTGTGTTTTTCCTTTTTAGTACATCTTTAATAACTTTGTTTGGCCCAACCGCCCAGGATGCAGGGGGTTGGAGCTTGATAATTCGCACATTCACCCACTCTTTCGACCCTTGAATGACTACTGTCCACGTCCTGCCTGTGGCCCAACTAGGGTGATTTGGCTGCAAAACGGTCATGTTATAGTCAGTGCACCTCCGAGATTTAGGGATTTTATGATAGTTTCGATAGTATTTTTCCTGAAGGACAATAGGTTGTTTACAACCAGTTGGAGCCCAGGTGAACTGTAAAAATTCATCGGGCTTTTGAGGTTCCCACCCAGGTCTTGATGATCCAGCATTTGTAACAATGGTTTCACAGCCCCAGTACCCACAATATCCCCACCCCGGATAATTGCAGTACTTCTTCCCTGGGTTTGAGGCTGGGCACCAATAGGATAGATGCATACTTGTAACATGAGGGGAATAGGGGTTTACTTTTGGTTTTCCAGGGAACAGATCGGAAATGCAGATCACAAAGGATGGGGCATTCGGTGTGGTGGTTTCTTTGAGCACTTTGTCATTTGACAGGTGTTGCATGACCCACCTGAATGGCTGATGAGAGTAATGGTTTGGATTGGCTTGTCCTCTGGTAACAAGCCCCAACAGCAAAATCACACAAAAACACTCTTGATGTCTGGGTTTCACCGGTACAGAACTCTTGGGTGCTGCTTGACGGCTTGGATGTCTGTCATTTTCCTCTGGAACAGGGGTGTACGCTTTACGGGGCTGTCCCATGAGCATGTCCTGCAAATAGAAACTCACAGTTCTCATTAGTCTCATTCTGCTCATTCTGAAGGTCTGGCTTTACTGACCTCAGTGGACACCACTTGATTTTGCCTTCCTTTTTGACAGCTGCGTACCCTCGCCCTGTGAGTACCAGTCTCCAGCCCCGTTCCCATTCGCCTAGTTCATTTTTAATTATGACCTGCGGGCCCTCCTCTAATGCTCGGGTGGCCCAGTGTTTTTGAGCGGGACAGTTTGTTTCATCCCCCCTAGAGAATTGGTTCAGTGCTAGCAAAGCGGTTGCTAGTATACGTGCTTGGTCCCCTGAGGGAATGGAATTTTCAAAGCCTTCTGCTTTTGCTAGTACTTCTAACTTGGCTTTCAGGGTCTGATTTGCTCGCTCAACAATGGCCTGCCCGGTGCTGTTATATGGGATACCTTGCACTAGAGTGATGCCCCATTTCGAGGCGAATTCCTGCACTGGTTTGGAGATAAAATTGGAACCGTTGTCAGTTTTAATCTGTTTGGGGATGCCAAGCCACGCCATGGCTGTCAGCCAGTGCTGAATTGTGGCTCTAGAGTTAGTTTTGGGGTGCTGCGTGGCCACAATCACTCCGCTGTAAGTGTCCACTGTCACTGCAAGCCATGCCCGAGGCTTCAGCAGTTGACATAGAGTGAAGTCTGACTGCCAGATTTCTGAGGGCTTGAGACCTCTTGGGTTGATCCCACTGGACCATAGGGGTAACTTCTGGCAATGAGGGCAGGTGGCCACTACATGTTTTGCGTCTGCTGCCGAGATCCCACATCTCTTTGCCAGTGCCTTGGCTCCGATGTGGAGTGACTCATGTAATTGACGAGCTTTTTGCAGTGTCCACACTCCCTTTGCTGCGGTGTCTGCCTTGTCGTTGCCGGTCTGGAAATAACCTTTAACTGGGTTGTGGCTGTTGATGTGGATGACAGACATGGTGCCCTGTCGCGAGGAGAGTGCTTCTTCCAGCATTAGAGCTGCTGCAGATGTTGACACACCTGGTCCTGACATGGCCAGGCAGAGCCTTGCCACGAATATAGAGTCTGTTACAATGTTGAGGTGTTCTTCTTGGAAGAGTCCACACGCCAAGACCACTGCTGTTGCCTCCAGCTGTTGCACTGACAGTGTGGGGTCACGTGCTTTGATGCAGTGCCACTGTTCTCCCGTCTGCCACACCGCCGCTGCGGTAGAAGTTGTGGAGGAAGCGTCTGTGAAGACCGTCGGTCCTGGCAGCGGTCGGTCCGCGACCTTCGGTGGCACGTCTATGTCCACAATGGTCAGTAGCTGGGTCCAAGGTGGTTTGGCGGAGTAGGAGATTTCTCCTGCAAAGCCTGTGAGAGCAAGGGCTAGGTGCTCCTGTGTCATGGTTGATTCTGTGATTGGCTGCTTGCGGAAGGGAAGGTGGATTCTCGTCGGCTCGGTTCCCAGGTGTCTCAAGGCAAGTTTTCTGCCCTTCGTGATGAGGTTGGCGATGCATTCGATTCCTGGGGAGAATGCACGAGCCGGTTTTCCAAGGACTATCCACTGGATCGGCCGGGACTTCTCTGAAGGCTCTTGGGCTAGTGCTCCCACTCCTCCCTTCGGTGTAAAGTGGATGTATAAATCAAGCGGCATGCTTGGGTTCCACCTGGCAAGGGTGCTGGTGGACATCTGATGCTCGATGAAGTGAAGAGAGCTCGCTGCTTGCGGCGTTAGTTGTTTGGGTTCCCAAGGGTGCTTGCCTTTCAGGAGCTCATGTAAGGGGTCCATGATCTCAGGAGGAATCAGGACGATGTTACGGAGCCACTGCAGGGATCCCACAAGGCACTGCATGTCATGGAGCGTCTTGATGTCTCGGCGGACCTTCACCTTGGGGGGTGTCACGTAGGAGCTTGTGATTCCTACTCCCAGGAAGGTCACGCAGGGTCCTTTCTTGATCTTCGCGCTCATGATCTCGAAGCCGTTTGCTTGGAGGGTCTCCGTGATCGTGGACACTAAGTGATCCACTTGGCTTGCTGATGGTGCAGCGACGAGGATGTCATCCAGGTATTGGATGATGGTTGCAGTGGGATAGGAGTGTCGGACTGGCATCAGTGCTTTGTCTACGGTGATCTGGCATATGGAGGGACTGTCCACGAACCCTTGAGGCAATACTTTCCATTGAAAGCGAAGGTTGGGTCTATTGCCATTTGGGAACATGACAGAGAAGGCAAAACGTTCTTTGTCTTCAGGGTGCAGAGGTATTGAAAAGAAACAGTCTTTAATGTCCAGCACTGCGCATGGCTGGCCTTCAGGGATAGCTGAGTTCATGGGCAGCAGTGTCTGAACTGGGCCCATGGGTCTGGCTGTCTTATTTACTTCTCTCAGGTCATGGATGAGGCGGTAACTTTCTCCAGACTTTTTGGGGATTACAAATACAGGGGTGTTCCACGGGCTGATGGAGGGTTCTATATGACCCTTTTGTAGTTCACGGTCAACCAGTTCCAGCAAAGCTGCCATTCGAGGCTCTGACAGGGGCCACTGCTCCACATATACAATTTCTAATGATTTCCAAGTCAATTTAATTGGCAGCGGTGGATGAACTGCAGTGGCCCTCATGGTAAATTTGTCATCCTCACTCCTAACAGAGCAAGGATGTCCCTTCCTATCAAAGGTGGAGAGTTCTGTAGAATGTAGGGGTAGATTGCCACTGTCTGTTCTGGTCCCTTTTTTGTGTGAAGTGTTATAGCTACCAACTGGGTGCTTTTCCATGCCCGGGATGGCCCTCCCACACCATTCACTGGGGGGACTTCTGTAAATTGCCAATTTTGTGGCCAATGTGCTTGGGGAATAATTGTACAGTCTGAACCCGTGTCTGCCCAAAACTGAAGCCCTATGACGTGGGGATCCTGACTGCCATAGAGGCGGCATGTCCCCCACACTATCAGGGGCTCTTTCCCTACTTTCATGGCCAGGGCCACCCAGGGGTTCCGCTCTGGGGCGCCCCCTGCTGGCCCTGTGGCACAAGTGCGGCTTGTGGCTGTGGTGGGTGCAATGGTGCTGCTGGCGGTGCTGTGAAACTCTGCATTTGCACCGTTTGTGTGGGTGTAAGACTGGCTGTCTCCTGCGGGGGCATAGGGAATGAGGGCCCCCCACCCCACTGGGGGTTGGCATAGATGGGCCGCCTTGCATTCGCAGCGGGAGGAGGCTGGGTGCGGCCCACATGCCCCCTCCCCCTCCCGTTTCCCCGGGGTCGGGATCTGCATTCCTTAGCGAGGTGTCCCTTCCTCCTGCAGCCCCAACAGGCCCCTCTCACGCGCGCTTGAGATGGAGGCCCTGCCGGGGGAGGCTAGGATTTGTGGGGACAGCCTGTTGCGATGTGGCCTGCCTGTCCACATTTGAAGCACGCCATTGCACTAGTTAGATCACGTACGACAGCCTGAAAAGGGGTTAGCTGTTCTTCCCTAACTACAGGTTTGATCATATCAGCCAGGCTGGCTCCAATTGGAACGGAGCGCAAGATTTCTTTGGTAATAGTGTTACTTTGTTGCCGCAAGCAGTCTGCTACAACGGGTCCTTTTGCCGCCGCAGGCAGGGTAGAGGCGTCTACTGCTGCCTGTAGGCGGTCTACAAACTTCGTGAAGCTTTCACTCTCTGTTTGCTTTATGGTGGACCACGGTGAAGGCTTAGCTACCACACGAGATGCAGCACGAATGGCTTCTCTGGCAGCTCGGGTTGTGGCCCTGACTTCCTCAGCTCGCAATAGTGCAGCTTGCTGCTAAGGTGTAATCATCTCATCATGTTTCCCTGTCAGCCTGGACAAGCTCGAGCCATGCAGTGGTTGCCCCGCCCCAGAAGACTGGGCTAATAGGTTCATACAATTGTCTGTCCATTCCTGTTTAAAAACAATCATTCCTGCCCCATCAAAAATCATGCGACCTATTTGTTTAATGTCAAAGGGGAGCAGGTTATCATTGCAAAAAAGGCCGTCTATGAGAGTAGAAACAATGATAGAATCCATCCCTTTTTCTGAGATTGTTTTGACAATCGTTTGTATATCTTTGGGGTTTACCGGGTCCTAAACTTGTTGCTGGTTTCCATTTTGCCCAGTGATTCTCACCGGGAAAGCATGAACTGTAGCCGAGGGCACCCATTCTGCACAAGCTATTTTTATCTTTCCCCAGTCGGTGAATTTGTATTGTGATTGCTTTCCGGCGTGATTTAAAACTTTATTCGTTTTCGTTTCAAATTGTGATAGCTCTGCTTCTTCCGACTCTGTGTCCCCGTCAGTTTCCGATAACTCAGCAGAGCTAGCGGAGCTGTTGTCGGACTCAGAGCTGGAAGTCGACTGCCAGAGCACTTCCGGGATTCTGTGCCTTTTCTTGCAGCTCTGGTCCCGCTCCTCCCCCCAGGGGTGGTGCCGGTCCCGCCCCCTGGGCTTGCCCTGCCTCCCGCAAGGGGAGGACTCTCTTTTAAATGATAATGGCATTGAGCACGGCTCTTGACTGGGCATGTGCTCTCTGCCGCTCTCCCGTGCCCGCGCGTTTGCAGCTCCCTCTTCCCGCGCATGCGCAGCAGCGAACACTCGCAATCGTTGCTCGTTCCCACCACTGAAACCCTGGCCCCGCCCATCTCCTTGGTCGCCCGCGCCATTATGAACTGCATAGGGCGGGGGAGAGGGGTTCACCTGCGCTCCCTCTCTAGCTGCCCTCTCGGTTTCCCTGGCTTCGGTTGCCAGTCCCTCCCAAAAAGATCTCGCGTATTGCTGCACTTCCAGCGTTGGATCGCTAACCGGCGGCGGAGGGACGGATGGGGAAACCGCGGACGTTTGGGAAGTTTCTGCGGCAGGGGGTGGATCCGGCGGGCTCGGCGGAAGGGTCGGGAGGTTTTCTGGGGGCCCCGGGGCGTTTGGATTCGGGTCCGGGGAGGAGGGAAGCGCGCCCGGTCCCCGCGAACCCCCGCTCTCGGATAGACCGCTCTCGGGGTCGGTCTGTGTTATTGCTCCTACCCCCAGCTTAGGAGTAGCTAATAAACATGCACGTGCAGCTTTCCAAGTCTCTTGTTGCTCCAGCGCTTGGCGTAAAGCCGTTTCTACTTTCCCTCACGCTTTGAGACTTTTGCCGCTGCCCGAGGATTTAGTTTCCTCTGCTAAAACGTTGGTACATTTCCCCCACACCTCTGGGTGTAATATTTCTGCTGGACGCTCAATCACCCCAAGCTCCAGGAGTTTTGCAATAGCAAGATAAAAATCCTTGAGCTTACACTTATTACCCCACTGCTTATAAAGTAGACTCACGACCTTTGCGACGCTCTCCATAGTGACCATGGGTCCTTTGGGGACGTCTCCCCCACCTGAAGTCAGCTTGGCTGTTCCGGCCGCTGCATCTTGTCCAGGTGAATCCCATTGCCCGAGCTCTTCTTCCCGGGTTTCAGCACCACTATGTTGCCTTCTGCTATGAAGGCAGGCGACCTGGTTCAAGAATGACAGCACGGCAGCCTGGCCTCACCCGAGCTACTCGGTCCACGACACACAGACACCAATGTGGTGGATGGTCAAATGGTGTTTATTATCTTATCTCATGAGGTTAAATAGTCTAGGGGGCTTCACTACGTCAGAAAGGGGACGGTGGGATAGCTAGGGTTAGTAAGGAGTGGAAAACTACTGGGATTAGGAGGTGTTGCATACTTCGGGTGATCTCTTATCATGCAGGAATGAAGAGAGGGGGGATTCCATGCTGCCCTTGCTTTCCGTCACATCGCGAGATCTTCTGTCCGCCTGTCCCTATCTACCACAACAAAACTGGTATTCATAACAAATATCTCACAGTGGCTCCCTCTTCCAATGTTAAAACAAAGTAAAACCAGAATTATTAATTTTTTTAGATATAATTTTTTAAGGCATATTTTGTTTTCCGTCTGTGGTGCAGTCTTGAACAAATTCAAGAATTTATTCCCCCTTTCCGTTTTCTTCTCTCTGTAGACCCTGGCTTATGGTGATATGAACCATGAATGGATAGGTAATGAATGGCTCCCCAGTCTGGGTTTACCTCAGTACCGAAGTTATTTCATGGAGTGCCTGGTAGATGCGAGGATGTTGGACCACCTGACAAAGAAAGATCTGCGTGTGCACCTAAAAATGGTGGATAGTTTTCATCGGTATGTTGGCATAAAGACCTATAAAAATGCTTATGTGTCTGCTCTAGTGCTCAGTGCTGCATAGAATAAAAACACTTCCTGTTGTTTTGGTGTGGAAAAACACACAGAAAAGCGAGGGCTGACTGTCAGAAATCTGAATTGAGAGAGATTCCTTTAGTAATAGCAACGACATTGCAGTTATGTCTCTCAAAACCAAGATACTGGTACAGATAAATTCAGTAATGAGCAGGGAACCATTAATATATCAATAGACTCTTGACAATACAGAAACTGTAATAATTTAAGTGGTGTGAAGTATCAGAAAGTGTTAGACTAAACTTTGAAGCCCTGAGATCTCATAATAATGAAAAGCTATTGTGTGTAGCACATAAAAGCTGCTAACAGTACAAGCAATTTGACAGTTGTTGGGTTACCTGGGGATATAGCTAGGAAGCTAAATTGGAAATATGGAAATAAAGGCATTTAGACTTTAGGGAGAATGAGGTTTATGTGATAAGAAGTGGATTTCTTTTTAATATACTGTCTGATTTGTCACTTTTTTTAAAGCCTGATTTGACAAAACATTTCATGGCTCACAAGAGCTGACCTTCTCTGAATACTACTTTTAATGCTTTAGGTTTCTTATGCTAAAACAGTTATTCAAACATACTCATTTTCTTTTTTTCAATTTCATTCCTGAAGTCTGTGGAGTTTTTTTACTGGTTTTGCCATCCCCTCTGTTCCCAAGATTTCCTACACGGGCACTATGAAAAACCTCATGTGGAGTGCAGGAAATACATCCTATATATGTTCCCATCTTCAAAATTATCTTTATTAACTCTGTAAATGTTTCTCTTTAAATAACAGAACAAGCTTGCAATATGGAATCATGTGTTTAAAGAGGTTGAATTATGATAGAAAAGAACTGGAAAATCGAAGAGAAATGAGTCAGCATGAAATAAAAGGTGATAGTTCCTGGGAATGAATGCTGGGAATGTTTCTTCTTTTGAAGCTTGGCACTGTTAACCCATTGTCATGCCATTTTAGCAAAGTATTTAAGCATGTGCTTTAAGCAAAACTAATATGAGTCCATCTTTCTTCAGAACACATCCTGTCTCCTTAAATTAGGCACAGTTAAGTACTTTGCTAAATTGAGGTTGCAATTCTGAATGGTAGTTTGACACATACATTTTGTTAAATTGGATTTTGGGTGTGGATCTTATCTGACCCTCTTTCAGGCTCAGAAGCAGAAGGCCAAACAGTCTGCAGTTCAGTGGGATATGCTGGGGGCAACACTAAAAAATGGGAGCACTCAGGACCTTAACACTATGCTCCAGCTTTTGAAAACCTTTGCCTTTGATTTCTTGCATTGGAATGCATCACAGAAAATGCTGCCTGTAGGGGTGACCACTGAGGCAGTCGATTGGTACATAAGAATATTTCCTAAAAAAACTGGCCTTAAGAGAAGATTTCACAGCTGATTCTAAAGATTCTTTTTTTTCTGTGAAAAGCTCTCTAGAGCAGTTGCAGGCTCTCTGCATGATTCTTTTTATATATAACAATTAGGGTACCTGGGGTTTTTTAAACTATCAGAAATGAATCCTGTGATGCCTTTGAGCTTTTCCAGCTCTAGTGGCTACAGCACTTAGCACCTCTCAAGCACAATGCTGATTAGAAGAGCTAAAAAATAAAAGGTGAAGGGCTGCAGTGACAGTGCATTTGCTCAAGGCAGATGATGGCATGCACTAATGCAAAGACTTTGCCTCGGATATGCAGGCAGCAGTGCTAGTCAGCCCAAGTGGGTCTGGCTGGAGACTGGCATAGGGGAATTGGGTATTGGTCTCAAATTCTGGTGTGGCTTCAGAGCTGGTTCCTGCTAGAACAAGGGTAATAATCCATAGTCTCCTTCACCTTGTCATGCATTGGTCAGTTTTTCATGGTCCCAGGTGGGATTTGGTCTCTGCCTGCCACCGTGTTTCAGCTGATCCTGACCCCAAAAAGCGAGATGCTCTCAGCCAGGCAATGGAGAAATCCTGCTCCCAAAATAGCCACAGCAGCTGGACTTGTAAAGGTTCAGGAAGAAGCCTCATCACTTACTGACAGAAAGCTCAGTACTATATCTCCCACTTACAACTATAAAGATCAGTAAAGTAACTTTTTTTTTAAAATCTTACAGTCAGGGCAGGATACTTTTTCAGAATAGCCAAATCCTCAAAACTGATTTCCTAGCTCATTTTGTTGCCTCAGCTTTATAATTGGTATGGACCTTAACAACTCTGCCAGCTTTCTGTACTAAAAATACTTTGTCTCTAAAATTGTGAACTAATCTTCTACTTTATGGCATGTTAGTAAATGATAGGTGATGACACAACTCCCAAAACGTTTAATACAAAACTCCCAAGTGAAGCCTTGAGGAATGGCTATTTCTCCTATGCCTTTGCACTGTAAAATCTTGCCTACAAATTGAAAAGGAAGTGGGAGGAATTGCATATGGAGATCCACTTTGGAAGCACATTTGTCCTTTGGAAACATTATTACTTGATGATAGTTGAAATCACATGGAGATTTTGAATAGGAGGTACTAAAGCTATATGAATAGTGCTGGCATTTCCTCATGTAAGAAATAAAGCAGTAAGACATCCACAGTGCATACACAGCTACACACGCGCACCTGTAAAATTTGGAAGTTATCAGGTATCTAGAGACTGACCTGCTGTTATGTCCTTACAGATGTGCTGGTGTGGAGCAATGATCGAGTCATACGCTGGATACAAGCCATTGGCCTCCGAGAATATGCAAATAATATTCTAGAAAGTGGTGTACATGGTTCACTTATAGCACTGGATGAAAACTTTGACTTCAGCAGTTTAGCTTTATTATTACAGATTCCAACACAAAACACACAGGCAAGTTTGCTTATGCCACTTCTGGTTAATCTGTACCCATAATTACCTTTTATTCATCTTCAACCATTTTAATTGTTTACTTTGGTATCTCTAGGCACGGCAGATCCTTGAGAGAGAATACAACAACCTTTTAGCACTAGGAACTGAAAGACGACTTGAGGAAGTAATTAATTTTATTTTCAGTATTTATAAAATATCACAGTAAAACATTAAAATTAAATTGAATGCATGAATACATGTTAATTTTCACATTGTTAAAAAGAGTCAGTTACAGCTTAAAAAAAAATTTAGGAATACTCATCAAGGTTTTTAAAGTAACCTCAGTTTGGTTACATATTTGTGTCATCTTGGATGCTAAATCTGACACTGCACTCTTACTTTAAGATGAACATTTTCCAGAGAGGAAACATGCAGAATGGAGTGGAAGTTTTGCTGGCCAGAGCAGGTGCTGGGGGATGTATATGGGTGGGATGCCTGTGCAGTCTTTTCTTTAGGACACTTACACCTTTTTTAAAAATGAAGAAGAGAAGTAGATTTTCAGTTTGTCCTTTATTGCTTTTTTTCTTCAAAGTTCTTCAAAGTTAATCAGTATTAATAGAGTGTGATTTGAGGCAGTTATCTGGGAAGAGGAATCTCAAATCCAACTATGGAAATTATTTATCTTAACATAAGAGTTCAGTGCAAAATTGTTTAAGTCTTGAACTTCTGCACAAGAGGAGAAATAAAACTTTTAAGGACTTGCTGAAAATGTCAGATGCTTATGAATTCTGTGTATGCACATGAGTGTTTAATCCTTTTTTAGTACTTTATATAAGCCTCCTAATGCAGTAACAAACCACTTTCTGTCACTGTATAAGCAAGTTCTATTTTAGCTGATACTAAACCCCTTGACTATATCAAGCCAAAGATTTAAGAAGAGTTTTCCACCCCAGCATTTAATATTTCTAAAGCTTTTACTTTTACAAACATGTCTCAAACCCATTACAGTGACTGGATGCAGTACAACAGAGCAGGTTAGTTGTTGTGGAATACATTTGGCAGTGGTAGAGATAGCACACAGCACGATCATGAATCAAGAAGTTTCCTTCTGCTTTATCAAACACAACTGTTGACAGAGCGATGACAAGAACTTCAGGCGTGGCGCCTCGTGGCGACGGCAGTTCCCCCCGCGCGAGGTCCATGGGATCAGCATGATGCCAGGTGCATCAGAAACGCTGCCGGCTGGATTCCGCCTCACCACCACTTCGGGCCAGTCACGCAAGACGGCGAGTGATGGTACGCGCTCCTTTCTGCACTTCCTCTTGGGAGGCACAAGGCTCATCCTAACATGCCAAGTTGGCTTTTAATGCATGTCTGTCTCACACCACCATGACTGTGTTCATTTAACTAGGGTGAACTGAGTCTGGGAAGGTTGAATTAGGGAACGGAAAAGCACCGTCTTAGCCTATTATTGATTTTTTTTCAGGTTTGCTTCAGACTGACAGTGTTTATCTAAAATACACAAAAAAGGCCATCTCAATATCCTACATCTGTAAAGGAAACATTCAGAAAGACAGGAATTAATTTACTAACTTTCAACTAAGACAGAATATAATATCTAAGCAAATTTTTCATCCTATTAGCCTCTCTAGCAGGTGGATTGTGTTTTAGAGAATGAATTTAGAAAGGGCTATCACCTTTATTCTCCTGTCTAACTTTCAAACTAAATAGCTTAGCCTTGACCATCAAATAACTGAAGTTGCTAACAGTCACCATCAGATGGGTAGTTAGCAAATGCTGAACTTCAGGCACTAATTGAGTTACTATATACCAGTCTTAATTTTCTCTGAACATATTTTGATTTCCAAAAGATGCACTAACTCAGAAATGAGTGGAAAATTAACAAGCAGCTCATAATTAAATAAAAAATAAGTAAAATTTAAAAATCATTGTAAGAGAGCAGGCAAAGGGAACAAGTCCCATCACAGATATTCCTTCAGGTATATGGAAGATAAAGCTAAGCATACCTGCCCAAAGTTCTGAGAAATATTAGTACACAGATTGCCACATTTAAAATACTGCTATTTATTTCATCATGACAGGATTTAGGTCTATGAATAGACTTATCTCAAAGTAATTTAATACACTGACTTGTAGAGATTACATCTTGTAATTTGATAATGAACTTGATATGACAGTATCGCCATCTAAATTCCATTGAAGTTTCTCACCTTTAAAACAGTACTTTATAGTTGCAGTTACAGATGGAATAATTTACTGCCTGCATCACTGAATTCCATTGGCTCCTAGCTTCCATGGCCTTTCCACAGCACACGTTACTGTAGTATATAAGAACCTTGTAAACATTAATGGATTTCATCTTCTAGTCATGGTATGATGTAGAAGATGATATTCCCATTTTACAGATGTGGAATTAAGGCACAAGGCAGATTTAGTGATTTATTTGAGGTCTTCCAGACAGTTAATTCTTGAGCTGGGTATACTGAACTCAGTAGACCTAAAGGGAAGTAATTTTGAAGACCTATATCTTCATCCAGGATTTGGCTTCCTGTCTCCCAGCAGTAAGAACGCCATAGTATTTAAACAGCATGATAGGTAAGAGCATTAGGACTTATAACAAAATAAAGATAAAATTGAATTTTAAACTGTATTTGTGTTAGACAGATTCCAACAGTACATCAGCCATGAAGAAGTGCTGCTTTGAACTAGACCATGCCCAGATCATGTTAGAGAAAGCCACAGAGCAATTTAACAGCTACCCCTCCAGTGTTAAACAGACTGATACATTTTACTGATGACTCTAAAGAGGTTCTGGTTTGTTTCCTTTCTTTCTTCTTTCCCAATTTGCAGTTGCTTCATCACGACTGCAGAGGTTAGACAGCTCAACAGTTCGCACATACTCATGCTGACAAGGCCTAACAAAGAAGCCAGCACTGAACTGTTGTGAGTATTCTGTAGAGGCCATCATAAAAGTGCTTTAGAACTGTACCCTACACTCCACATTATCCAAACAAGAACCAGCATGGAGCAGAGAACATAACTAAAGACTTGCTAGGATGGTCATTTGGTCAAGACAACAGTCTTAAGCTCAGTCCAGAGGACACTGCCAACCATATTTTGGGGAGAAGGCACAGGGAATGAACTTACTTTATGAGAACTTGAAAGAGTTCTACCAGGAGCTGGAGTGGAGGGGCAGTGCTAGTAAAGCAGAGGAGATTTACTTCTTTTTTTTTTAATTAAAGCTATGGCTCAATTTAGAACATCAGGTAGCTGCATAGTTAAAACAAGACTTACCCATACAGAAAATCTTGAAAATTTATCTATTACAGAGATTCCTGCACTTCTCAAATCTCTCAGAATTGACAAAGAAAGGATAAGCTGAGCCGGATGCAACGTTGGATCAATTTAGTATTGGAATTCATATTAAGTTTTTCACCATATATCTTTTGAGTGTGGCTATGAATATCACAGAGTCACTGTTCCAAAGTTCTGTGGAAATACAGTTTTCTGTTCTATCCCAACTTTTGCAAAACATACACACATGATGAGTACTTACATCAATATGGCACCCTTTTATGCTAGTATTTTCTCAGTAAAACAGTTTCCATTTAGTTACCTGGGGAATTGTAAGGCAGCTGGAAAAAATATTTGAATATCACCAAAACCTTATCAGGCATCAAACATGCTTCAATAACTGTTGCATATTGTAGGCAAGACATGCAAGAATCTGCAAGAAAGTTGTTGAGTTTTGTTGTGGTTTTTTTTTTTATTCCCAAGACTGGGACAGACTTGGGGCCATCAAGATTTTACTAACTCTGTGTAGGTTCAAAAAGTGCTTAGGAATAGCAAGTGTTAACAGTGGGAAAAGTAGATTGCTTGGGATTCTCCTGATGACATGAGCCGTACTTCATAGATCTTCAAAAGACGGCAAGAGTATAAAACCTTAATCTTAGTAAAAAAGGGAACTTTTTGTGCCACCCCTGAAAAAATAAGCTTGGGGGGATTGTGGTTATTTGTTGGGTTTGGTTTGGTTTCTCTGAAAAAGCAAAGTTTAGCAGATGGTTCTACAAAGATGATGATGAAACACATAAACTATAGAAATCTTTTTACGTGTATGCATGTATAGATTCGAGCATGGTGTTGTATCAGTAAAGTCAATGACAGGACTCTCACAGTGTTCAGTGGTGACAGAAACTGAAGGCAGAGATGTGAACCTTTTCTCCTATGTGCTTCAGAATTGCAGTGTTGAAAGCAATAAAGCATGACCAAGAAGTTCAAACACCAAGCTATCTCTTAGGTCAACAGTAATGGGCCAGGCACTTGAGGTGAGGCTTGAAGAGCGCAACAAAGGCAGAAATGGAAAACTGATATGCTAACAAAGGTTGATTCAAGATTATCCAAACCATTTATTCCCACTATATTAAAAATTATCTAAAAAGTAGCAAAGCACAAAGAAAAGTAAAGTAGCAGATTTTCTGGCACTATATATGTATGGGAGGTATTTTGAGCAAAAAGATGTGTATGTAAATGTCCTGGGTTAGGCATGAGGGGTCAAAATCTAGGAAGTGATCTATGCTGCAGGAAGGGATATAACTTCCTTTCTGGGAGAGAAAGCTAATAATCAGGTAGTTTTAAGGATTGATATGTTGGTGAACTAATTAAAAAGTTGATTTGCCTTCAGGGAAAAAACTATATATAAGCAGAGACTTTTTGGGTTTTTTCTTTTTTTGATCTGCTGCTGTGTAGAGAGGAGCAAATTGATGAGAACTTGAAAAAAAGATTAATTAAGAGAGATAATAAGCAAAGCATGTATTAGATTATAAGATTAAGTAAATGATAGTAGAAACTGTGTATTGTAGTAGTCATATAAAGTCTAGAGGTAGAAGTTTGTGTAAGAAGCTTTCTGTTTAGTAGTTTTTCTTATTCTAAGTAAGGATTGTATGATTAATGTAATTTTAATGATAAGTCTTATATATAGTTTTTCCCAAAAGCGAGAAGTAGAATGTCCTGGATTAGGCATGAGGGGTCAAAATCTAGGAAGTGATCTATGCTGCAGGAAGGGATATAACTTCCTTCCTGGGAGAGAAAGTCAATAATCAGGTAGTTTTAAGGATTGATATGTAGGTGAACCAATAAAAAAGTTGATCCGCCTTCGGGGAAAAAACCATATATAAGCAGAGACCCTCTGAGCCTCTTCCTCTTTTGACCTGCTGCTGTGTAGAGAGGAGCATCTCCTGCTTCTCTCCTTGGTAAGGCCCCAGCACCCCCCACTCCTTCCAAAGGAGGGGGGGGGGAGGGAGGGGGAAGTTTATGGCAGCCGTGCCGCTGCAGCCGGGAATGAGGGAGGAAACGGCTGGAATTTTCAACAAATACAGCTCAGCCGGTGTGTCAGCTACACAAGACAGGGCCAGGCCCCTGCTCTGGGCCAGGCAAGGACCGGGCCGGACTCCATCCAGTTTGGGCCAGGCCCTGCCCTGTCACCCCGGGCCCAGATGGCCCTACCAGGCCAAGGCAGCTCCGCAGAGCCAGGCACAGGGACTCTGAGAGCTTCTGCCATCCAGCTCGGACCTGTTCAAACAGCCCTGCAGAGACCACGTGATCGTCACACTGCTGGAGAGAGAGATTAACTCTGTCCATGCCTGGACTAAACTTACAGACACCCATCCTTCCTTGCACAGAGAGAGGAACAAGTGAGGACATCTACATAAATGCAGCATAGAGACTTTACAGTCAGTGAGGAAAGCAGAACTAATACCTAGAAGAAAGAGCATGAGAAGTGCTTCGAGAGTGAAGCTGAAAACTCTTTTAGAGAACCATGGTTGGGGACTGAGCTAATAAATTCCCTGTAATATATGAAGATATAGTCCAAAGGGTGGATGTGAGGTTCTTATTACAGCCAATGAACTGAAATACCTGGGTAAAGACAAGTAGGTGTTGAAAAAGTACAGCCTAATAAGGAACTTGAAGCAAGAGAGAGGAGAAGCTGTGACCCAGAGCCCTGGTTCCGGGGAGAATGCTAGAGAACCTGAGTTGTCAGGAGAACCTGTGTTGCTCAGCACAGAAGAAGGGATTTCCTTTGTTGCTGCAATTGAACTGTGCATCCTTAAAACAGGTACCCTGTGGACTGTTCATAACCCACCATAGTGGCTGTGAGAAGGCTACTGGTATGGGAGGGATCCACCATTAAGTTAGTCTTTCTTCCAGGCAGCGGCTGATGGTGAGGCAGAAGACCCATAAAAACTGTATTTTTCCTACAGAAAATCCATGGTGTAAGCAAAAGAGACTTCTCTCCCTAAATAAACTAGAACAAGAACTATTTCTGAGGTGGTAAACTGACTGGAGGTCGAAGTGTTGTCTTTTGTATGTTGTCAGAGAAAATAAAATAGAGAAGTGAGGGGAGGAGGGGTGGTCTGAAGAGTTTATTCTAGTATTTCTTGTTTGTTTTTTTTCCTCTTTCCCTTTGTCTTAGGTATATTAATAAAGTTTCTTTATACTTCATAAAGTTTGAACCTGCTTTGCCTACTCCTAATCCTCATCTCACAACAAACATCAAGTAAATTTAAGTAAGTGTACTGGCATTTAGCCACAAACCTAAATAAGCAAACTAAAACCACTACAGTAAATTATACGAGCTATACAAGTTAACTTGAATTTCTACTGGAGTACTAGTAGCATTTCAAGTATCCGTAATAAGTATCACATCAGTACATGCTGCTTGTCCACTATTCTGCTAATTACATCCTAATCTTAAATGCTTGAGAGGCCTGTAAGAATATCAAATTTGCATCTACATTGTAAAGGCTAATATATGAGGTTAACTGACGTTAATATACTACTATTTATCTTTTCACTTACCATATGCTCCTCTTAGAGAAGGAACAAGATGGTGTGAACTAGAACTTTAGTATGTGCACTTTCTGTAAGGGCATTTTCAAAATGCCATGCAGGTTAGAAACCAAAAAGCAAGTTAAAATAATTTTGGATTCCAGTACATTATATTAAAAACCAAAACAACACCACACCCCTCTGCCCCCAAATAAAAACCCATGTAGGGAAAATATTTCCTTCACTGTTATATTGAACTTGAAAATTTAAACAAATTGCCTGCAACTCAAAAATAATGCATAAACAAAAACAGCTCATAGATATCAGATTGAAGGGCAACAGAGGAGTTTTTAGAATTTTGTCATCACAGTTCCTGAGTAACAGTTTCTTCACCGAAGGAGCTGATTGATACTTGGACAAAAGGGAAGATAATTCATTACAACATGCCTCCTGAAATTTTCCAGATCCAGCTTAGACTGAGACCCAGGCTTTTGTAAAACCTTGCCTGGACTACATCAGCAGCTATGTTACTCTGGCAAAGCATCTGCATGCATAGAACCAGGAACTAAGCAGCAGTGGGGAGGGGGGATAGCTGGATGAGCTGCCACACAATAGTGAAATAAAGGAGTTTTTCATATAGTGAAGGAGAACATGCCTACAAAGTACAGGCCTAAAAGAAAGCGGCAAACAGATGCACGTGGAACAAATGTAGATGGCCTGTGATCACAGCAGGCTGCAGATTCTTGCATTCTCCTACTCTTATAGAGACATTATCTTACAGAGATTGTCAAAGCCTTGTATTTCAAAATAATTTATGCCAACAATATCAGTTTGGTACCACCTTCCAGTGTGTTTATATTGTTTCTTCACAGCAGTGTATCCCATTCGTACACTTCCAAATTGCATTTCAGGTGGGTTTTTTTTGAACATTTGTTGAAACCACAATGAGCTGCCAGAAACCATGAGCAGACATTCTCAGGACAGTTATATGAGCATACTCTGCACAGCCCTGTTTTAGTGCACTCGGTATTAGAAATTTAAGAACAATTAAGGCTGCTGGTGCTGACCATTTAATGTTGCAAAGAAATTTACTATAGAGCACGTGGGACCCATCAAGCTTTCTGCTGTGGTGGCTACATGTGGTGACCCAACTAAGCAGGTGGAATGCCTTTACACAGCCAGTGGATCTGGCATTCACATTATCCAAGCTCTCCCGACACTTTTAACTTCTAAAACATTTGTCATTACCAAATCAGAAGGGTCATTCAGGACGTATTTCTTGTCACAGGCTGGAGCAATAGAACGTGTTACTTTAACTTTTATTCTAATGAAATACTGAAGGATATTTGGCAAAATCAGTTATGTACTTTACCAATGAAGGGTTCCAAAGAGGATTTGTAAAGACAAATGGAGAAGCAGCGTTCCAAAAAGATGTGAATGATAATCTGGAAGCAGCTGGTCCATAGCAAAGAAACCATCAGGGTGAAAAAGGTAAATGCTGTCAAGCTACAGTGAACTAGGAAGAAGAACCACAAAGTACATCAGCAAGGTCTGTACACTGAAAATGTGTGTTTAGCCTTGTGCCAAACAGGCAAAGGTCTCCAGGTGCAGGAAACTAACCCCAGTGCTGAACCAAAACAGGAAAACAACTGTAAAATGAACATAAGCAGCAGTCTGTTTTGACTGAGGACAATTAGTAAAAGATTAAAATGAATTATTAGTAAGTTTATGTTGCAGATCTAAAATTAAATAAATGCATGCCTCCCATGAATACTCAAAACCCATGTTTTAGTAACTTAGTTACTAAACTACTTACTTTAGTGCTATATTTTCTATTGTCATTGCACTTTAGACTGAATTAGAATCATAGAATCTTGCTAATTAATGTTTATTTTTTTCTCTTAGATGTCATCTCTTTCTTCTACTTTACCTGAAGTGCACTACCACTACTTAGGAAAAGAGCATTAAAACTCTCTGCAAGAACAGATTAATAGGGAAGAGAACACATAAGGTTTATTAAACAAACAGATATGATATTCCTTTTATGTATTGGTTAGTTTAAAACAAGAATAAAAAAATACCTAAATTACTAAAAAGAAAAAGAAAAACAAAACAGTCTCCCCCTTTTCTCTCAGCATCTCTATCATCAAAAATTTGACAGTAGTGCACATCCAAAGCTTTTATCAAATGAAGCCACTCATCTTTACATTGTTACATGTTTTATTGTAGAATACTACACATTTACGTATTTACTGTGTATGTATTTCTTTTAAAATGTGTAAGTTATGTAAATGGATATAAATATGATTTTTTAAAAATATGGGGTCTCAGTGCAAGCATTTGACAATAGTGTCAATAATACTGTTTGTATCTTTCCATTCCACCATTTTTACAGTTTTTGGATTGTAACAGTCAAATGAATATGTTTAGCAGAGTTAGAAGCTTCAACATGTTCCTACTGAGAAAAATCTGTCAGTATTTAAAGCTGAACACCTGCCTCTGATGGTGTATAATAGAATGGCATAACCTGGAACTGAAACCAAAATGGACCTCTAAAGATAACATGGAAACGTCAGATACCTACAGAGAAGCACCATGATGGCTCATCTCTTAAAAACAAACAAATAAACCCAGAAGAACTGTTTATTAAAAAAAAAAAACCAAAAAAAACAGCAATTTAATAAAAAACGAATTGTACAAAAAAACCAAAAACTTTCTTCTATGTTACCTGCAGACCAAGAAGCATCTTGCTTTACCAAGAGCCACCTTTTAATTCCAGGATCTTCAAACACCAGTCAGCATTGGAAAAGTAAATCTAATATTTGCATAGAGTCAGATTCTTGTTTCCAGATATATTCAGCAAAGAAAAAGAAAGAAAAGAGAAGCCAACCCCCACCATTTCTTCATTCTAAAAGGACATTAGACAGGTTCCTGTCTAACGTTATGCTTTTAGCCAAGATGGCCTTGCTGAGACTTCACAGAAGTCAGTTTTATCAGAGGAAATAACTGAAAGACAGAGTGATTAATATATAGTGTATAAAAGTTTAGAAGAGCAACTATTACCTGCTGTGACTTTATTTGGTGGTGTTAATGTTGTTTATTCTTTGTTTAAATGGGAAGTTTCAAAGTAAGACCTACTTAATCATTTACCTATTTGCTATTTTTCTGCTGCTTGATCTTAGCTCAAGACCTGTCTTTTAGTTCTTTTAGCAGTTTGATCTGCAATGTTTGCACGTACATAAACATTTGTTGTGTCTATTTTTATTTGGCAAACTTCGGTCAATCACATGGTGAAAGATTTTTCTCCCCTGACATCAATAAAAAAAAAGAATTCAGTGCTATTTGTGTTCATAAGTCTATTAAGTTTGGTATGTAGTAGCATTAAGTTTGGAAACCAGATACTTCTCATAGCTAAGCATAAGCACATTTTAGCACTAACAGGGATGAGTTACGATGGATTTACTAGTGAGAATCTGCAACGAGAGAGAGCACAGATCTTGCTGATGGGTGCAAAGTGCTGGCAGGGTTATAGCACACAACTGTAGAAAGGGCTCTTGTATGCACAGTTCCTTGGACTTCACCAATATTCTCCTTCTCCCTCGGCCTCCTTTTGGATTCTTTTAGTGCAGAATTTCACAAAGTAAAGCAATGCAAACACCACTGTCAGTGGCAGCAGTATCATGTGAATACATGTTCCCTCATAAACGCCATCTCTTCTTTCACAGAATTCCTTTTACAGTCCACATTAAAATTTAGGGGGCAAAGGGGAATGAAATGCGTTGGGGAAAAGAATGAGCCAGATATTATGGCCAATGCAGAAGTTATCCTGCCCCAGGAGTACAACATCCCCAAATTATATATTTCACAGTGGAAGAAAACAGACCAGAAGAATTTAAAATAGTATTATTGTGACTTCTGTTTTGATTTAAGGATAACATATCAAGTCTCCTAATTCATCCCTGTCTCCCTGATACAAGCTGAAGCTCTACCCTCTGCAGCTAGAAACTGCAGTTATGCTAAATATTGCCTACTTGGCTCCAACCCCTTCACTACACTGAGAATAACCACTACATCTGCCTGTTCCAGACAAAAATCAGTAACTCACTGACCATTCAAATCTACCCACTTGCTGCTTCTCTCTAAAAAGAAAAATTAAGAAAATTACTGCTGTCCTACCACTTGTTAAATGGGCTTGTGTCATGGAGTAATTGCTGTTAAAAATTCCCAGTGTAGAAAGAGGAAGTGGGGTCAAAAATGAAGTAGCCAGCGTAAACTCCACCTACCTAAAAAAAACTCATAAAACCAGGAAAGTACCTGAAGAAGCTCTTTTTGAGGCTTCTGGTTCGCAGAGGAAAGACGCTCCCCTCCGCACCAACTGGGTAAGGTCTCTCCCAGACCACATGCTGGCCTGCATGGTGTGGGGGGGAGGGGGAGGAGAGAGAGAGAGAGAGAGAGAGAGAAAACTCAAGCTGCTTCATCTTGATGTCCTTGGCTAAAGAACTTCGCCAGCTCTGTTTGCCTAGCCTGGGCCAGGCTGGTTTCCTCCCCTCTCCGCGGCACAGCCTAGTGGGAAGAGGGATTGGGGTTGGGCCCCGTGGACCTCGGGAGCACCCTACCCAATTAACCCCACAGCAAACTCAGCACGGGAGAGAGACAGAGGGAGCTCAGACTGAGCCCCTCCCGCAGCTCGGGTGCAGCTCCCGCCGGGTGGCCCCCTCTCCCGCACACTCTGGCATGGAAGGGGGCTTAAACCAGCTCCCCTGCAGCACGGACGCGGTCCCGCCGGGCCCCTGCGATTCAAACGCGGCTTAGATGAGAGCCGGCATAGACGGGTTCTTTTCCTTCAGTTCAGGCATGGACTTAACAACATTCAAACCACACGGGCGAAAGCCACGTGACCAGCACCCAGCCGAAAGACAAATTAACTGCTTCTTTCTAATATCAGAATGAGACTTTGAGAACATTCATTTCTCCTTCTCACACAGAAAGAGCATAAAAATAAAGGCACCTACAAAAGGTACAACATAGAGACTTTGAGTTAATGAATATAACTAAGCTTATTTTTTCAAAGAAAGAAGAGATGAGGAGTGCTTTACTGATGAAAGTTCTTTTGTAAAAACATGTTGATAAAGTTAGCTGTAATACACCCTGTAATATATGAACAATGGTCTAAAAGAGGTGAGGAAAAGGGAATGTAATGTTCTAAGTTATAAGCAGTAGACTGAGACTTTTGTGTGTTAAAATTTTTCTTTCCTCGTCCCAGGAAAACAGTAGAAGAAGACTTGTGTTGCTGATGATAAAGTAAGGGGATGTCGTTGTCACTGTAATAGAAACATTTGTTCTAAAAAGAACACCTCAATAACCATCATATGTCCATTGGTGTGGCCTTGGGAAAGCTACTGAAATGAGAAGGGGTGTGGAAAAGCAAATACGTCCCTTTAAGGAGAGAATTGCTTACTAGAAAGCTAATAACCGTGGAAACTGTGTTTCCTATGGGAGTCAACATGATAAAACAAAAGAAAGCTTCTCTCTCTACATAAATTAAGAAAACTGTTTTGTTCCAGAGGTGGTGGATTAACTATAAGTTAAAGTGTTACCTTTTGTATAGTCAGCAAGAAAAAAATAAGAAAGGTGGGGAGGGGAAAAGAATGTTCTAAGAGGTTTGGTGTTGATGCCTGATTATTATTCCTGTTTTAAGTCTGTTAATAAAATTCCTTTTTGTATTCCTTAAAGTATAAGCCTGCTTTTGCCTACTATTAATCCTTATCTCACAACAAAATCAAATAATCTAGACTACAAAAATTAATCTTCATACCTAATTTTGATCCCCAAACCTTTAAACCGTAACAGCTTGTTCTTCTCAATGGTATACCCAGGTTGCTGGGCAGCAGCAGAGCCATGTACAAGGGTAAATTCTCCTCCCTTTCCTGAGCTTGGCTAAGATAAAGAATTCTGCAATTGCAGTTCCTCAGCAAAAGGCTCCTCAGGAAAACAAAAGTAATGGCCATGAAACAATAATTTTCCCATACTGTATTGCTGCAATAATGTGCCTTTCTTTGCCTGGGTTTTCTGAATATTGATGCATGAAACATTTGGCATTTCTGGAATCCTCTGCATTACCAGCATGATAGTATAGTGAGCACATTTGAACGCTCTGTTTTCTTTTAAAATACAAGACTTAATCTGAAATTACTCCTACCAAAATAAAGAGAAAGAAAAAAAACCCACATGATTTTTTGTTAAAATGAGAACATTTAAAAAAAAAACAAAACCCAAAAGCATCTCAGGCTTCCTCAGGAAACAGAAGTTATTACAAATATTTTTGTCATGGAGACACCTTAAGAATGTTACCTATTGAAGCTCTTCATAAACAGTTCTAGGAAAGATAATTGTTTCTTGCTAACATTAATGTAAGCACATAGCCCTTCAGAAAGGTAACTGCATGCCTAAATATCTATTACTAATGCCTTTGGCGGGTTTGTGGGGTTTTTTCCATCTCCTTAAAAGAAAAACCCAAACTAGAAAGCAGTTTACTTTTCCTTACAAATGGAGAAACTGGTGTAGGAGCATGAGCTATCATTGGGAAAATTATGCAAGATCTAGGAAATTAATTCTCTTCTGCTACATTTATTACAGGATCTTTACTAGAGAGATTTTGCTCTCACTAATTATTTCCCCTCCCCTACTTCTGCAATTATATGATGGCTGCAGCCAAGGTAACAATAGCAAACATATACAACGTCTCACTTTTAATTGTAATAGTAACAGCCACACAACTTGTCAATGTGCCACAGTTTCTTTGTGATAAGACCCTTGTAGTGTCTCACTGATTTAAAAAAAAAACCACACCACTGACAACTCCCAAGAATTCCCTCTTGCTCTGTAACTGTTCAGCACAGGTTGCTAAGTTGTAGCATTCTGAAATGGAAAAAAGTCTCTGCAAGGCTGTCCATTATTTGGCATGGGCCCCCTGTTAAAGCCTTTGTGCCTGAATAATTCATCCAGAAGAAAATAATATCTTAAACTAACTGCCACTTCTATAAGAAGTACTTCAAGAAAGCTATAAGGACATCTCTGAAGAGCAAAATTATTCCCACTTTTTAATCACCAACCTGTATATTTAGCATATCTACCAAAAAACATCTTTACTTTAAAGCCTTTACTAAGTCTTTGCATGTTTTATTCCCTGTTCAGATAGTGATTTTCAACTAAAGTGAATATCTGAGAGGGAGGGGGGTACCTTATACAGTGATTCACCCAGAAACAAGTACAGCGCAGGCTCAAATTGAGCTGTTTCAGCACAACTGTATGACCTAGTTCAACATGAATGGCCCAGCTGTCTGCCGTCCCTCATGAAAAAAAACACATGGACATTTTATTTAGTTCTTATGTAACTGGTAGAGCTCACCAACTCCACAAATGTGTCACAAGCACAAGGCACCACCAGGGTATGGCTCATGTTAAGTGGCACCTATCACCTTTTAGCTCCTACATAAATCTGTTGTTTTATTTCATCACTTTACAGGCATATCATCCTTACCTCTATCCACCACTACATAACACTGTTTCTGGACTCTTTTGAGGACCTCTCTTATACAACAACATCATCTGAATTTGTCTATTACTTACTGTTTCTTCCTCTGGTAAGCACTGCTGAGTTTGAGTAACTTCTCTGCTTTTATACTTTTCTGGGAGCATCTATTTTTAAAAGGACCTTTACATTTACTTTACAATTTACAATTTACAATTAAATACCTGCAGTTTGAGAAGTAATGTATGTAGAAAGTGTATCCTCCATCTCCTTGCTTGTTTACAACCCTGTAACGTGTCTGAAATGGCCCATAAAGTCCAGAATGGCCGGCTTAGTATCCACATTTGCTAAATTTCTTGGTTATATGTATTTCAGCCTAAAATGTTTAATTATGGCAGCAAAAGCACATTCTGGTTGTCCTTATCATACGGGATACAAACCACAAAAAAAATTATCAGAAAATGCAAAAGGTAATTACCTGCCTTTATTTAATATACATGGGTTTTTCTGTATATTACTGTGGACAAATCAAGATTTTCAAAGATTTGAAAGCCAGAAATTATTTATCATTTTACCAAAAAGACTCTTCAGAAAATTACTGAGTAAAAAGAAAATTACAGAAATCTAAGCAGAAAGACTTAGGGAAAAAAGGAAATTGGAATCAAGAGAACTAATCTTAAAATTTTTCATTTTAGAAAAATCTAAAAGACAAAAGCTTATAAATTACAAGTAAGAACAATTTATGTCTGCAGCAATTTTCACAATCTAATTCCTGTTTTTTGCTGTCCTCTGTTCATGATTTACCTTTTGTAAGCTGCTTTAGCCAAACAAAAGTTACTGGTCATATTATAAAATAACAGATTGAAATGTAAGGTTACACGACACCATATAAGATGGATAATCAAATTACTCCTTCCCTTTAAGACTACAGAAATGTATGAATTCTATTTGCAGTTCTTAGCCATCTTAAGAACCAGCATATATTGACAGCATGAAGAGACTTTACTATGTATCAGTGGCTGTGGCAAGATGATAAAGAACACAGCAATGTTTCTGCAGTAAAAATATTTAGTCCCAAATCATTACTTGTTTTTAAAATGTGATATTCTTAACAAAAACCAGCTTCTTTGTATACTTGAATAACTGAAATTCTTGTTATTATGTATTATCCCATTTAATTTTTCTTTAGCAGTTCCTCAATCTGTTTAAACACACTAGCATCTTCAATGGTTGGCATTATCTGAAAAGGAAGAATAGAGTGGCATGTGATAGTAGATAAGGATTTCATTCTGTAGTGGTTTTCAGTTCGCCTATTCAAGGTTCTGGCCAAATGCCAGCACACTTACCCAAATTTACCTGATGTTTGCTGTGAGATGAGAATTAGGAGCAGGCAAAGCAGGCTCAAACTTTATAAAGTAAAAAGAAAGTTTATTGATACACCTAAGATAAAGAAGAAAAGAGAAAAAAAAAAGAACCAGAACAAACTCCTCAGACCACCCCTCCTTCCCCCACCTCTCCATTTTTTTTCTCCCTGACAGCACACAAAAGACAACACCTCGACCTCCAGTCAGTTTACCACCTCTGAAATAGTCCTTGTTCCAGTTCATTTCAGGAGAGAAGTCTCCTTTGCTTATACCATGGATTCTCTGTAAGAAAATCACAGTTTGTTATGGGTCTTCAGCCTCACTACCAGCTGCCGCCCGGAAGAAAGATCACCTTAATGGTGGATCCCTCCCACACCAGTAGCCTTCCCACAGCCACTATGGTGGGTCATGAACAGTCCACAGGGTACCTTTTTAAGGATGAACAGTTCAATTGCCGCAACAAAGAAAATCCCATCTTCTCTGTTGAGCAACACAGGTTCTCCTGACAACACAAGTTCTCTGGCATTCCCCCAGGACCAGGGCTCTGGGTCACAGCCTCTCCTCTCTCTTGGTTCAAGCTTCTCATCAGGCTGTACTTTTTCAACACCTACTCGTCTTTAGCCAGGTATTTCAGTTCACTGGCTGCAATTAGAACCTCACATCCCCCCTTTGGACTATGTCTTCATATATTACAGGGAATTTATTAGCTCAGTCCCAACCATGGTTCTCCAAAAGAATTTTCAGCTTCACTCTTGAAGCACTTCTCGTACACCACCCTCTAGACATCTGTGGCGGTGACCCAAACCCATAAAACCCTTTCCCCCCCAAGAAAATTGTGGAGACTCAAGGACTAGGACCCCCTCTGGGGTGGAGTGCAGAATAGATTGCCCCAGAGAGGGGTCGAGTTCTAGGGGGGCTGGTCGCCCTCTCATCATTTGCCCTGCTACCTGCCACTCCCCTGCCTATCTCCCCAATTCTGGGAAGATCCCTGTTACTCAGTTCATGATTGTATTGTTTGTCTCTCCCTCTCCTCCCCTCTCCTTTCCCGGTTGGCCCCTGTCCCTTTGTCCCTCTCTGGTTCCTCCCCAGTGCCCCTTTGTGATTGGTTGTTACTCCCAAAATAATGTCTGATGCCTGCTGAGCACTGGGGTCCTTCACCCCTGAGCTCAGGCTGCTGACCTCCGTGTTACTGTGTGCCTGTTGCTCCCGGCGGAGGAACACTCCCTTCGCAACACTCTGGCTCAGTGGACACAGCGTGGCTGCCTATATGGGAGGCGCAGCCTGCGGCCAAGGATTCCGATCCTACCTGCACTGAACCTGGAAAGGGACACTCGCAGTAGCCGCCGCCAGGCTGCTGACCAAAACCCTGGTGGTCAGCTGGCCAGCCCACGCCATCGGCCACAAGTGGCGCCCGAACATGGAACCCTGTATTGGGTCTGACTGGGGTAAAGCTCACTGGCCTTACACTGCTGTACTTTGCTTTGGTAGCTGGTGTTGATAACAGAGCAGTGTTTTGGCTACTGCCAAGCTGTGCTGTCCCTGTGGCATTCCTTCCCCCACTGAAGGGGATGGGGGGGGCAAGATCCTGGGAGGGGACACCAGCAGGCCAGCTGACCCCAGTCAGCCAAAGGGATATTCCATACCATATGACATCAGCTCAGATATATAAGGGAAGGAAGAGAGGAGGAGGAGGAGGCACTCAGGGCTGGCCCATGTTTGCCTCCTCGAACAACCACCAAGCATGCTGAAGCCCTGCTTCCCAGAAAGCGTCCGGACATCGCTGCTGATGGGAAGTAGAGATTGATTGTTTTCCCTTCTTGCTCTTGCACGCGCAACTTTCAACTTGCTTGTTCTATTTTTTCCCCCCCGCTGTAATAAAACTGCCTTTACTCACCCTGATAGTCTTTTTCAATATTATCCTCTCCCCTTGTGGCAGTGGTGCAGGTTACCCCAGAAGAAGAATTTCCAATGAGAAAGCCCTGGGGGGAGGAGGAGGGCTCCCCCGAGGTAGAGCAAACAATAGTTTAGCCCAGAAGAGGCTGGGCTCGAGACAGGTTAATACCCCCAGGGCTCATTGGGGAGCACCACCTGCCCATCTGAGTTAGTCACCCCCAGTTTCCTAGAGAGTTCTCAGTTACTCGGTTGTTCATTGTATCACTCCCCTGTCTGTAACCCTCGCTCATCCCCCTTCTATCCCTGGTTCGCTCCCTGTCCCCTGCTCCTCCCCAGTTCCTCCCCTCTGCTACCCGGTGATTGGTCACCAGGGGAACAATAAAAGATCGTGTCCCAGGGGAATCGAGGTCCTCCGATCCCCGGTGTCACAGAGTGCAGAACCTCGTGTCTGTGTCTCTTCATTCCTGGGTTGGAGGAACCCCCTGAGGTGTGGGAGAGTTCGCCTACCGAGCAGCTAGCAGGGAGCAAGGGCAAGAGTCGCTCGGCGATTGGGAACGAGGCTGGCCCCCGAGGACCCAAGTCGCATCCGCCTTTGCTAGTAGCCACCTCCACTCCACCGAGGAGGCAGGCGGACGGCCACAGCTGGCGCCCAACGTGCGCAGTTGGTCAGCTTGACCACTTGCCTCATCGGAGCGACCTTCGCCAGAAGCGCGCCGTTGCAGCGTCGGCCGCCCTTCCTGAAGAGCTCCACGTTTTAGTGGACTTTTCGGGAGGGGAGATCGAGCAACCTCTCTCCCGACGGAGTGTGGAGAGAGCCTCGGTCACCACACCACCCTAGCCAGAGGACTGTGACTGGCGGTCAGGGACGGGAGAGGTGCCAGGTATCCGGGACCCGGCACATAGAGTAAAATCGCTGCGCAGCGTCCGGAAAGTGAGTTTAAGAATTTCCCCTGACCCCACTGCGTTAGCTTTCCTGTTTGCCTCGGCTAGGAGTTGCTGCCGTTATGGGTGCCCGGCTTTCCAGGCAGCAAAAGGGGTTTTACTCCCAAATTAAGGGAGTTTTAACTGCGGAGGGGAAGCGTTTTTCGAAACCTCTTTTAAGGGAATTCGTTAGATGGGTTTTTATTCAGTTTCCCTCGGTTTCTTTAGATTTAGTTCGAGATCTGGGCTTTTGGGACAAAGTGGGGGATTTAGTAACTAAAAAGGTTCGGGAGGGAGATGTTAGCGTTACTCGTTTTTATTCGGTTTTGATTTTAATTTGCGATTCTTTGAGGGGACTTAGTAAGGGGAAAGTTGAAACCCCGGTTCCTCCTACCCCACTTTCCCTGCCGCCCCACTCTCCTCACCCCCCTTCCCTGAAGCGTCGAGACTCGCGTCGGGTGTCGTTTGCCCTCGATCCCCCGCGATCTCCGGCGCTCCCTGGCCGGTGGGGAGGGGGCTCCTCCGCGCCGGACCTTCCCTTGGATGTTTTGCCTGTGCCCGGGTGCCCGGTTGCGCCCGTTGTGCCCCCCTCTTATCGTAGTTATGGAGGAGAGGATAGCCGCGGTGAGGAGCGGGATGGTGCCGGCCGCGCGGCCAGCGCGCCTTCCACCCCCCGTTTTGGCGCCAAAAGCCGTTTTGCGCGGGATCCCTCCCCTTCCCCGGACTCCCCCCCTGAGCCTGCCCACGGAGTCCTCCGCCCCCGGGGCCGTCCCTCCCCCTGCGTCGCGTCGGGGCGCGGTATCGCGTCGGGCCCCTCCCATCCCCTCGGGACCTCCAGCCGGCCCCGCGCGGCATCCGTCCCCTCGCGCGCCGCCCTCTCCGGCTCCGATTCCCACGCCCCCCCTTCCGGGCCTCGAAGCCTAGAACCCGGAAGGGAGGGGGCCGAGGCCTGCCGGCACCCCGGGCCCCGGAGCCCAGAACCCGGGAGGGGGGAAGCCGAGGCCTGCCGGCACCCCGGGCCCCGGAGCCCAGAACCCGGGAGGGGGGAAGCCGAGGCCTGCCGGCACCCCGGGCCCCGGAGCCTAGAACCCAGAGGCCCACAGGCCGAGGCCGGTGCCGAGGCCTGGGACCGGGCCCCAGCCTGCCTGGGTTCAGATCACCCAGAGCCCGGGGGCCCAGGGGGCGTGGCCCAGAAGGCGGGACAAAGCCTGGTAGCCCTACCGGTCCACCTGGGTAGGCGTGGCCAGAATCCCCAGTGGGAGCCTTTTCCATTCTCCCAGCTGCGAGACCTATGTAAGATGATCAGCGACCACGGGCTGGAATCATCTTACAGCCAGGGCATGCTCAGAGCAACCTTTAGGTCCAACCTCTTAGTCCCGGAGGACCTTAAGTCAATTATGGAAGGGATCCTAACTCCTGAAAATTATATGCTATGGGAAAGAGCTTGGAAACGCCTACTAGAAGACCTCCTGGGAGAATACGATGGGGAAGATGAGGTCGATGACCTGACAATGGACCACCTAGCAGGCGAGGGGGACTTTAGCAAGGGTGAGGAGCAGGCTGCACAGCTCCCAACGAGAGCGATTAGAGACGTACAGCAGGCGGCGCTGAGGGCCCTCCTGACGCTACCATCTGCGGAGGTGCCTTCAGATGGGTATGCCACCATCAGGCAACAACCAGAGGAGAGCTTTGTTAAGTTTGTAGGCCGAGTGAGGATGGCTCTCGAGAAACAGGAAGAAGACCCCTCAAACCAAGCAAAGCTCCTCCGGTCAGTGGCATACGCCAATGCCAACGCTGCCTGCAAGGCAGTCCTAAAAACCCTCCCCAAATTGCCTCGGCCCACCTTAGAGGCAATGTTAGAAGCGTGCGCCGAGATCACCCCCGAGCCATCAGTAGCACCCCCTCCTCCAGGCCGCGGACCCCAACAGCAAAGGAGGTATGTGACAGCAGCGGGGGCTGCCACCCCTGAAATTGACAATAACCGAACTGGACATAACAAGTGTTATAACTGCGGACAGGGTGGGCACATCGCACGCTTTTGTCCAAAGCCCCGGAGAAATAACACCTCTTGTTCTAAGCCTCCCGCAGGTCCCGGAGCAGTGCTCTGCCCGTGTTGCCGCCAGCACCAGGGAAACGGGCAGAAGAGCGCAGTACAGCACTGCGCTGTGACACCAAATTAAATGCTGACAACACCGGGACCACCATCACCGCTCCGGCGAGACCGCCCGCCACACCATCGGCGGGAGAGGGGGACACTGCAGCGGCCAAGGACAGGACCAGGTTCCACCTGGTAAGTGCCCACCCTCAACATGTCACCAACACAGACTTTCGTAGTTATAACGTGTTTCTTTGTGGAGACATTTATAAGAGGACAGAGCTTTTGGTCGTGGGGGACTCCACGAGGGGCCCTCTCGGGCTCTTTGTGCTCCCTCAGATTGTTACAGCTATCCTGGGACAGACTTTTAAAATCACCGCCGCCTGTCACTCGGCCCCCTGGTTCGTGTCCAGGGGCCAGTGGCTGGCTCATGCAATAATTATTCCGGAGGACCTTCCCAAGACGAAGATGACACCACGGGCCATGTACTCAGAGCTCCTGGGGACCGACAAGCCCACCCTGTCTTGCCGCCTCAAAAACGGCAAGGCAGCGGTGCACATCCGAGGAATGATGGACACAGGATCAGACGTGACTATCATTTCAGCAGCAGAGTGGCCACATGGATGGGGGCTCCGGCCCTCAACCGAAAACATCACCGGACTTGGGGGAGCCGTTATGCCCCAGAGGTCCACTAATAACATCTTGGTGGAGGGGCCGGACGGTCATGTTGCCACGGTAAGACCATACGTGGTGGCCTCTGGCTTCAACCTCTGGGGTAGGGACCTTTTGTCGCAATGGGGGACCAGGCTAGAAATCCCAGATACACCAGGGGATTTCTAGCTGGGGCCGCTGCTGGGCGCCCCACCCATGGCTCTGTCCCGCAACTCACCTGGAAAACTGACAAGCCGGTGTGGGTGGAGCAGTGGCCCCTCACTAAAGATAAGTTGAGCGCCCTACGGTCCCTCGTGGAAGAGCAAATTTCCAAGGGTAATGTTGTCCCATCAGACAGCCCTTGGAACTCCCCTGTCTTTGTCATCCGCAAGGCTGGCGGAGGCGGGTGGAGGCTTCTCCACGACCTACGTAAGATTAACGAGGTCATTGTTGACATGGGTCCCCTTCAGCCGGGATTACCATCCCCGGCAATGCTCCCCCGAGCGTGGCCACTCACAGTTATTGACATCAAAGAGCGCTTCTTCTCGATCCCGTTGCACCCAAATGATGCGCCGCGGTTTGCCTTTTCTGTGCCGTCTGTGAACAGGCAAGCGCCCCAGGAGAGGTACCATTGGCGGATTTTACCGCAGGGAATGAAAAGTTCCCCTGTAATCTGCCAGTGGTACGTAGCCCGAGTACTGTCGCCAGTGAGGAAAGCCTTCACGAAATCCATAATTTTCCATTACATGGACGACGTCCTTGTATGTGCTCCCTCGGAGCATCTTTTGGACCTGACATTGAAAGCCACCATCGATGCCATCCAGCGTGCCGGGATGACCATCCATCCGGACAAAGTACAACGCACCCTACCGTGGAAGTACCTCGGCATCCGCATCGGAGAGCGGACCGTCGCACCCCAGCAGCTCGACATCGTGGACGAGCCCAGGACCCTGCGGGAGTTACATCAGCTATGCGGGAGTATCAACTGGGTTCGTCCTCTGCTGGGGCTGACGACAGCAGACCTCGCCCCCTTGTTCGATCTCCTGAAGGGCGGTGAGGGACTCGACTCTCCAAAGCAGCTTACCACCGATGCCAGGGCTTCCATAGGTAAGGTGCGCAAAGCCTTAGTCTCCAGGCACGCCCACAGAGTGGCCCCGGACCTGCCTTTTCAACTTATCATCTTAGGGCAGGTCCCCCAATTACACGGACTGGCCTTTCAATGGGACGAGAGGTTGAAGGACTCCCTCTTAATCATAGAGTGGGTGTTCCTCCCTCACACACCGTCCAAAACTATTACCACGCCACAAGAGCTGGTGGCCTCGCTTATCACCAGAGCGAGGGCCAGGCTCCGCACCCTTGCGGGGTGCGATTTCTCATGCATTCGTGTTCCCTGGAAAGATGAGGACTTGGAAAAATTAGTCCAGTCCAATGAGAGCCTCCAGTTCTCTCTTGACAGTTTCCCAGGCAAAATCACGGGAAAGAAATTGAAACATCACCTGTTTAACACAAATTTTAATTTGGTTCCAAAGTTTATGCAGTCAAAAAAGCCTGTAAAAGGAGCTCTGACGGTTTTCACCGACGGCTCGGGATCCTCTCACAAGTCAGTCATGACTTGGAAGGACCCTCGGACCCAGAAGTGGGAATCTGAGGTCCATGTGGTGGAGGGATCCCCACAAATTGCAGAACTAGCAGCCGTCGTCAGAGTCTTTGAGAGGTTCCAGGAGCCTCTCAATTTGGTTACAGATTCGGCCTACGTTGCTGGGATAACTGTCAGAGCAGAACACAGTTTACTTAAGGAGGTCTCTAACAAAAATTTATTCGGGCTGCTCTCGCAGCTAGTGTCCCTGTTGTCCCACCGAGAGCACCCATTTCACGTGATGCATGTGAGATCGCATCAAGACCTTCCTGGGTACATCAGTGAGGGGAACCGCAGAGCAGACGCCTTGGCAATGGCTGCGCAGGTGCAGTCAGCTAACGTCCCTGACACCTTCGCACAAGCCAAGATGTCCCACCAGTTCTACCATCAGAACGCCCCAGCCCTCCGGAGGATGTTCCACCTACCTCTAGAACAGGCTCGGGCAATCGTGGCGACATGTCCCAATTGCCAGACCTATCAGCTGCCCTCGCTCCATCCAGGGGTAAACCCCCGAGGGCTAGCTGCAAATGAAGTTTGGCAGACCGACGTTACCCATATCCAAGAGTTCGGCAGACTCAAATATGTACATGTCTCTGTAGACACGTTTAGCCATACTGTGTTCGCCTCGGCCCACACGGGCGAAAAGGCGAAAGACGTTCGCAAACATCTTCTAATGGCGTTCTCTGTCCTAGGTACCCCCAAAAAGATAAAGACGGACAATGGCCCAGCGTACACCTCTGCCTATCTCCGTAGTTTCCTCCAGGAGTGGGGGATTGCCCACGTCACCGGCATCCCTCACTCCCCTACGGGGCAGGCCATCGTGGAGAGGACTCACGGTACACTTAAGAGAGTCCTCTACCAGCAGCAAGGAGGTGCAGAGAAGAAATCGCCCATTGAGCGACTCTGCAAGGCGCTCTTCACGATTAACTTTTTAAATTGTACACCAGAAGAGCCCGTCCCCCCTGTATTCCGGCACTTTACTAATTCGACCAACTCCAAATTAAAAGAACATCCGCCGGTGCTGGTAAGAGACCCTGAGACCCATGAGGTTGAAGGGCCTCTCCCACTGATTGTCTGGGGCAGAGGGTACGCATGTGTGTCCACCCCAGAGGGGCCGAAATGGATCCCAGCTAGGTATGTCCGACCCTACCGGGGGCCTAAGCAGAGAAAGCGAGCTTGTTTTGCAGAGGCAGTTCCACCCCAGTCTCCGCAAGAAGAAGGTTTCCAAGCCACGGAGGCTTGGAAGAAAAGGAGAAAAAAAGACTTGCCCAGCTTAGACGACCCTCCGGCATCTCAGCAAGAAGAAGTCCCAGAGGAAGAAGACACCAGAGATGTCAGAAGGCAACCATACTCAGCAATACCATGGACTATACACCCCCTTTTACCCTTCCCCAACCTACCCCTCTGACTTACCTTTTGTGTGTCCCTATCCCTGTTACCTACCCATTCAAGAGAAAGGGGGGAGAGAGGGGGAGTTTATGTTAGAGTTACCTTTTGTCGTTTGGATCACTTTTGTTAGATTTTAAGGTTTTTCTTTCTCAGTCTACCCATCAGAGATCCCCAAGGAAGATGGAGCCAGTCTGGATTTTCGTTAGGGTCCTGTTTCTCCTGGAAATTCCGGCGTCTGCCCCGTGGCTGGTGCAGCAGCCTCGAGAAAACGTGTGGGTCACTCTGGCAAAATCCATCGGCCAGAGTGACTTCTGCCTTCACGTCGACTCAGCGAACGGCCCAATTAGCACCTGCCTGAACTCCTCTCAGACGAGGAGGCAACCAGGCAGGCGACGCTCCAAAACAGGGCCGCCATAGACTATCTGCTGCTGCTCCACAACCACGGGTGCGAAGAGTTTGAAGGACTGTGTTGCTTCAACCTTTCATCTCACGCCCAATCCATCAAGTCCACAATCCAGGAGATGCGGGACCAGATCCACCAACTCAAGACGGAGGGCAAGGACTGGCTCGACAGCCTCTTCACCAGCTGGGGGATCTCTAGCTGGATTTCACAAGTTTTACGGACTCTGTTTTGGTTTTTGTTGACTCTTTTCCTTGGACTTTGTTCCCTAAGTTGTGTTAAGTGTTAAGTGTTATCTCTTTAGTTAACCGCGCATTGCCTTTAAGTAATAAAAACGGGGGAAATGTGGCAGTGGTGCAGGTTACCCCAGAAGAAGAATTTCCAATGAGAAAGCCCTGGGGGGAGGAGGAGGGCTCCCCCGAGGTAGAGCAAACAATAGTTTAGCCCAGAAGAGGCTGGGCTCGAGACAGGTTAATACCCCCAGGGCTCATTGGGGAGCACCACCTGCCCATCTGAGTTAGTCACCCCCAGTTTCCTAGAGAGTTCTCAGTTACTCGGTTGTTCATTGTATCACTCCCCTGTCTGTAACCCTCGCTCATCCCCCTTCTATCCCTGGTTCGCTCCCTGTCCCCTGCTCCTCCCCAGTTCCTCCCCTCTGCTACCCGGTGATTGGTCACCGGGGGAACAATAAAAGATCGTGTCCCAGGGGAATCGAGGTCCTCCGATCCCCGGTGTCACAGAGTGCAGAAGCCTCGTGTCTGTGTCTCTTCATTCCTGGGTTGGAGGAACCCCCTGAGGTGTGGGAGAGTTCGCCTACCGAGCAGCTAGCAGGGAGCAAGGGCAAGAGTCGCTCGGCGATTGGGAACGAGGCTGGCCCCCGAGGACCCAAGTCGCATCCGCCTTTGCTAGTAGCCACCTCCACTCCACCGAGGAGGCAGGCGGACGGCCACATCCCCTCTCCCAGCGGGAGGGGGAGTGATAGAGTGACTGAGTGGGCACCTGGCCCCTGGCCGGGGTCAACCCACGACAAACCCTCAGTGCTCAGCTAGGGGTCCCTGCTGAGTGTCCTTGACTACCTCGTGGTCAAGTGCCGCCTTTGCGCAGGCACCACCCTGACGAACGGGTCCCACTTTTACGGGATTCGTTCTGAAGGGAGACCGAGCACCTCCGAAGAAGAAGAGGAAACTCGGTCCGCCGGAGTCCCAACCCAAGGAATTTTTTGTTTGTGCTGCCGGGGAGTGGTTTTGGGGCTCGGAGCTAGAAACCAGCGGTGCCGCACCTGGGATCGGAGGGTGCACGCGGTTGAGAAAGTGCGGAGCTCTCCTTGCAACACCCCTTTTGTCTGCCGTTTTCCTCGGATTTAAAGGGTTTGCCTGCAGCGCGTGCGGTGCTAAGATGGGAAGTAGTTCCTCTCACCCACAGAGGGAGATTTATTGCCAAATTAAAGCCACCCTGGTTTTGGGAAAAAGGGATTTTAATCGAGGGCATTTAGCTAAGTTTATTAGATGGGTTTTTATTAATTTCCCTTCAATTTTGGCTGCTTCGGTTTTGTCCCTTCAGTTCTGGGGCGATGTTGGGGAAAAGTTAACTGAAAAAGTTCGTTCGGGGGAACCCAAAGTTTTTAAGATTTTTCCCTTTCGATTTTAATTTGTGATGCCTTGGAGGAAAAAGGGAAAAATTCGGGAACTCCCGTTAACCCTACCCCATCCACCCAAGCTCTGTGCCCCCCCTACCCTGCTGACCCTCAGCACGGCGAATCGGGCGGACTCGCCCACCAGGATATGCAGGGCTGCTGCCAACTCCCTGACTTTCCCTGATTCCCCCCGTCCCCTGACCCCTGTGGGCTTGATCACCCCACACCGGGCTCTCCCCCAACCCTTCTCCCTACGTCTGCGTGCTCGGTTGCGCCCGCGGCGGCCGCCCCCCATTATACAGCTGGCCCGTATAATAGCGCTGGCCGAGAGGAAAATTGTGCAACCAGCACGAGCGAAGATGGCAGAGGCCACGTGGAAGATTGCACAATAGGCACTGGCTGCATGGCGAGCCGCCCTGCAGCCTGCCGGCATTGCGCGGGCTTGCCCACCCTGACTGCAGACTCCTCCCCTTGCTCCTCCTGCGTCCCTCCCCCTACGGCGGGTGGTTCGCTGCCGGGTTCCCTCCCTTGTCGATGGGTGTAACCGCATCGGGCCCATCCCCTCCCACTGAGAACCTCCCTCCGGCTGCGACCACGGTTGCCACCCCCGAGCGCTCCCATTCTGTTCCCTGCCACTTGGATCGCCCTCTCAGACCGGCTGCGTCATCGGGTGTAACTGTGTCGGGCCCCTCCTATCTTACCGGGAACCCCTCCCTAGCCCACGCGGTTTCTGACCCCTCGCTCGCCGCCGCTGCCCCACCGCAGCCGCCGCGCCGCCGGCACGCCCCCCACTGATGCCCACGCCAACTTCACCGGCAACCCCTCCCCTAGTTACTGCCTACACCCAGGCTCCTGCACCACTTCTGCCACAGCGGGAGAGGCCTGGGCTGGCCAGGGCTCCCACGCCCTGGAACCCGGAAGTCCAAGGGCCGCCGCTTGTGCCACGGAGGGAGAGGCATGGCCGCGGCCCATGCCACAGGGGTGAGCAGGGTCTCTTTGCGGCACCGGTTCGTTATGGGAAAAGGGGAAACAACCCCTTTTGGGAGCCTTTCTCCTTCCAAAACCTCCGAGAACTGGTTCGGATGGGAAGGGAGTGCAGGTTGGAGTCCCCGCAATTCAAGGGAGTTTTAAATGCAGTATTTAGAGCCAACACCATTTTATCTGAGGACGTTAAGGCAATCATGAGTAGCCTTCTAACTGATACCTTATATTGGATTTGGGAGCGCGCGTGGAAACGTATGTTGGGAGAACCTTTAGAGACCTATAAGAGGGACCAGAATCTAGCCTTCCTGACCATGGACCACCTATGTGGGGAAGGGGACATAGAGAAGGGGGAGGATCAAGCCGCAAACATCCTGGAAGAAGTGCTCAAAGAAATCCAACAGGCAGCACGCAGAGCACTTCTAGCACTTCCCTCCCCTGCAGTACCCTCTGAGGAGTATGCAGCCATAATGCAAGGATTGGAAGAGAACTTTTTAGACTTCATTGAGCATATAAAGCAGGCGCTCATGAAGCAGGTCGAGGACCCAGTAAATCAGTGACAGATTCTCCAGTCTCTTGCCCTGGCTAACGCTAACGAGGACTGCAGGAGAGTGCTGAAAGCCCTCCCCCGTGACCTGAAGCCCACCATCAAGCAGATGGTTGAGGCGTGCGCTGAGGTCACCCCTTCCCAGCCAGCGATCCCTTTTCCCACGCGAGCTAACCCAAAAAGACTCGCTGCCGCTACCACAGCACCCACCACCGGACAAGAGGTCAGGAAGTGTTTCAATTGTGGTTCACAGAGCCATTTCACATGCAACTGCCCTAAGCCCCGGAGAGCTAACCACCCTTCTGCTAAGCCATTCACAGGTCCCAGAGTGGCGCACTGCCCATGTCTTCACCAGCCCCACCAGCAGGGAAACGAGCAGTGGAGCGTGGAGCAGCACTGCGCTGACACACAAAATTAAATGCTGACGACATCAGACCTGCCGCTCCGGAGGAACCTGCCGCCCCACCCTCGGCAGATACAGGAGGCCCTCCGAGGACTTGGGGCAAGAGAATGGACTTGGTAAGTGCAGCCGCACAACATCTCACCAGTGAATGCTTCCACCTGTTTAAAGTCTTCCTCCAAGGGGACATAGACTGCCGGACGGACATATTAGTGGTGGGGAACTCCACCCGGGGACCACCTGAGCTCTTTGTTTTTCCCCAAGTGATGACGGTGTCCCCAGGGGTGAATTTTAATATCACTGTTTCTTGCACAAATGCCCCTTGGTTCATCCCACAAGGGCAGTGGGTAGCGCACGCCATTGTACTGCCCAAGGAGTTCCCCAGGAATCAGCGAACACCAGCTGTTTGTTGGGCACAGGTAGTGGGCACAGACCGACCTTCCATCAGTTGTAAACTAATGAACAGCCAGTCGACAGTACATCTTAGTGGGATCCCACACACGGGTGTGGATGTCACCATCATCTTGGCGTCCAAGTGGCCCTCTCAGTGGGGTCTCCAACCCTCTGCAGGAGAAGTTACAGGGACTGGGGGAACCATACCCTCCCAGAGGAGTGCCAAGAATATCATAATAGAGGGACCTGATAGACACATAGCTTCTATTAGACCCTTTCTAGTGCCATCAGGCTTTACTCTATGGGGGAGGGACCTGCTCGCACAGTGGGGGACTCGCCTAGAAATCCCAGCAACACCCCGGGATTTCTAGTGGGGGCCACTGAGGGGCACACCACCCCACCACTCACGTGGACCACCGACAAGCCGGTGCGGGTAGAACAGTGGCCCCTGACCAAGGAAAAACTTAGCGCCCTCGAGTCCCTAGTGGAGGAGCAGCTCTCTAAGGGCAATATTGTACCATCAAATAGCCCTTGGAACTCCCCTATCTTCGTCATCAAGAAACCAGGCAAGGACAGGTGGAGGCTCCTCCACGACCTGCGAGAGATAAACAAAGTCATCGTTGAGATGGGTCCCCTCCAGCCAGGCCTTCCATCGCCTGCTATGCTTCCCCAACAGTGGCCACTCGCGGTAATAGACATAAAGGATTGGGTTTTTTCTATACCACTGCAGCCGTGTGACGCCCCATGTTTTGCATTCTCCGTTCCGTCAGTCAATCGGCAGGCCCCCCAAAAGTGTTACCATTGGCGAGTATTGCCCCAGGGCATGTGCAACTCTCCTGTAATCTGTCAGTGGTACATCGCGGAGGTTCTGTCACCTGTCCGTAAGGCCTTCCCCCAAGCGATCATCTACCACTACATGGACGACGTGCTGGTCTGTGCCCCTGCCCAACCCTACCTGGAAAAGACTTTAGTTGCAACCATGGACGCTATCCAACATGCCGGGATGGAAATCCACCCCGAGAAAGTGCAGCACACCTGCCCGTGGGCATACCTCAGGATCCGCATCGGCGAAAGGACCATCGCACCCCAGAAGCTCACCATCGAGGACAAGCCCAGGACCCTGCGAGACCTCCACCAGCTCTGTGGGTCGATCAACTGGGTGCGTCCTCTGCTGGGGCTGACGACGGCAAACCTCGCCCCCTTGTTCCAACTCCTGAAGGGAGGTGAGGGACTGGATTTGCCGAAAGTCATCACCGCAGATGCCAAGATCGCCATTAATAAGGCGCAGCGTGCACTTTCTTCCCGGCACGCACACAGGATGGCGCCGGACCTGCCCTTCCACTTTACCATCTTGGGGCAAGTACCGTTTTATCTTGGCCTTATCTTTCAGTGGGACAGGATGTTGAAAGACGCTCTCCTCATCATAGAGTGGATCTTTCTTCCTCATTAACTGTCCAAGAGTGTCACAACACCACAGGAGCTGGTGGCAAAGTTAATACAAAGAGCGAGAAACAGGCTCTGCACCCTAGCGGGGTGTGATTTCTCATGCATACATGTTCCCTGGCGTGACGAGGATCTGGAGAAGTTGCTCCAGACCAATGAGCACCTCCAGTTCGCACTGGACAGCTACCCAGGCCAAATTATCGGCCACAAATTAAAACACCATCTGTTCAACAGCAACTTCCAATGGGCACCCAAAATGCTCCAAAGCAAATCTACATTGGATGCCCTGACCATTTTCACCGATGGCTCAGGGTCCTCCCACAAGTCCATCTTGGCTTGGAAGGACCCCAGGACCCAGCAGTGGGAGTCTGAGGTCCATGTGGTGGAAGGTTCCCCACAGATTGCAGAACTGGCAGCCATCGTCAGGGTACTCGAGAGGTTCCAGGAACCTCTGAACCTGGTAACTGATTCGGCATATGTAGCTGGAGTACCTGCCAGAGCAGAACATTCTTAGTTAAAGGAGGTGACCAACCAGAAATTGTTCGGGCTGCTCTCGAGGCTAGTGTACCTCTTATCCCACCAAGAGCATCCTTTCCATGTCACGCATGTTAGATCACACCAGGATCTCCCAGGGTTCATATCTGAAGGGAACCGCAGGGCAGATGCCTTGGCCATGGCCACACGAATGGCTAACACACCTGACATCTTCGCGCAGGCCAAGCTCAGCCGCCAGTTCTTCCACCAGAACGCTCCCGCCCTCGGGAGGATGTTCCACCTGCCTCTTGGGCAAGCGAGAGCGATTGTGGCGACATGTCCTAGTTGCCAGACCTATCGACTTCCATCTATAAACCCAGGGGTAAACCCCTGAGGACTGGCCAGCTGCTAGATATGGCAGACCGATGTTACCCACTTCAATGAATATGGCAGGCTCAAGTATATCCATGTGTTGGTTGACACATTTTCTGGAGCCATTTTTGCCTCCGCCCACATGGGTGAGAAAGCAAAAGACGTCGTTAAACACTTTCTTATGGCCTTCTCTGTGCTAGACACCCCCAAGGAGATCAAGAACGACAATGGACCCACGTATACCTCGTCCCACCTTCGAGAGTTCTTCCAGCAGTGGGGAGTGACCCACACCACCGGGATCCCTCACTCCCCCACTGGACAGGCAATCGTGGAGAGGGCACACCAAACCCTCAAAAGGATCCTCCACCAGCAGCAGGGAGGAGCAGAGAACAGATTGCCTGTTGAGCGACTCTGTAAGGTGCTCTTCACAATCAATTTTTAAAATAACACCCAGGAAGAGCCCATCCCCCCTGTATTCCAGCGCTTTTCCAATTCGACCTCAGCCAAATTAAAAGAACAACCGCCGGTGCTGGTCAAGGACCCTGAGACCCATCAGATTGAAGGGCCCCTCCCACTGATTGTCTGGGGACGAGGGTATGCGTGCGTGTCCACCCCTAAGGGGCCGAGGTGGGTGCCAGCCAGAAACATTAGGCCATACAGGTCCTCTAATCAAATATCCGAGAGTGTACTTCCAGGCACAGCTGGAGCGGACGGTGGAGAACAACAACAAACCCAGTTGGCCTGGAAAAGAAGAAGAAAGAAGGACCCTCAGCCAAGACGGAGGAAAAGTCTGTGAAAGCCTCCTCCAGAAAACCAGTGAAGGACTGGATCAAACCTAAGAAAAAAGAAGAAACCCCTTCCCTGTCTTTCCCCCTGCCTTCCCTCGTGTGTTTTCCCTTACCCCCTTTTTTCCCACCCCATACCCCTAAGGAAGTAAAGGGAGAGAGGGTTTGTCTTTAATCCTAGATTGTTTCCTTTCAGTTAAAATCCCACCAGAAGAACCCCAAAAGATGCAGCCGCAACTCCTCGTCTTCCTGCACCTGGTCCTGCTGGTCCCAAGGGCAAACCCATGGCTCGTGCAGCAGCCAAAGGAGAATGTCTGGGTAACTGGCAAAGTCGCTCAGTCAACAAGAATTCTGCCTTAACACCTACGCCACAGAGAACCCTATGTCAACTTGCCTGGTGGGGATTCCTTGGGAGCCCCTCGACTTTCGTGCCACCTTTGCTGATGCCCACCCAGCCCACAGCTGGGACAAATGGATAAGGACCCTCCCGCATACCCAGGCTGAACCCCAAGAATTAGACCTTGTGGGGTCAGCCCAGCCTCATTTTTGTACAAAATTTGACTCCACCTACAATTGGCTTGACCCCTCCATAAAAATTGGGAGGCCAAAAAACGACGTATCCCTGATTGACAAAAAATCATATGTAAAAGGCTTATGGTGCAGTTTTGCAGAGAACACCCAGTCCGCGTCCATTTTCTACCTGAGGAAGCTCCCCAAAGGGGTGTTCCTTATCTGTGGGGATCGGGCTTGGGCAGGAATCCCCTCTCAGCTGCACGGAGGCCCGTGTACGCTGGGCAAACTATCCATGTTAACACTGGGAAAGACCCAACTTCTAGCTTGGAGGAATCACACCCTATTGGCCCGTCAAAAAAGAGCCACCCTAGATTTGGATCTAAATTGTAACAGTAATGTGGTATCCTGGTCTTTCTAAAAGAGACTTGCAGCATCAATATTTTACCCTTGGGTGGTGGCTGCAAAAGCCTTTGGTGAGCCTTCTCACCTAGAGTGTTGGCTTGGAAAGCAGGCCAATTTAAGATCTAAAGCGTTGTTGGACCTCCTCGTGGATGAGGAAACAACCAGGCAGGTCACCCTACAAAATCGGGCGGCCATCGACTTCTTGTTGCTTGTGCACGGCGACGGGTGTGAAGAATTCAAAGGACTTTGCTGTTAATTTATCTTCGCACGCCCAAAGCATCCACCAGACAATCAAGCAAATGCAGGACCACATTCATCAATTACGCACCGAAGACAAAGACTGGATGCAGGACCTTTTTCATGGATGGGGGATCTCCGGTTGGGTGTCTCAAACCTTAAGAACTTTACTTTGGACTCTGTTTATCATTTTTATTGTGTTATGTTTCCTCAGTTGTTTTAAGAGTTTCATTATGTCCCTTGTTAGTAAAACCTTCTCCATTTATAATAGAGAAGGGGGAGATGTGGCGGTGGCCCAAACCCATAAAACCCTTTCCCCTCCAAGAAAATTGTGGAGACCCAAGGACTAGGACTCCCCCGGGGTGGAGTCCAGAATAGATTGCCCCAGAGAGAGGTCGAGTTCTAGGGGGGCTGGTCGCCCTCTCATCATTTGCCCTGCTACCTATCACTCTCCTGCCTATCTCCCCAATTCTGGGAAGATCCCTGTTACTCAGTTCATGATTGTATTGTTTGTCTCTCCCTCTCCTCCCCTCTCCTTTCCCGGTTGGCCCCTGTCCCTTTGTCCCTCTCTGGTTCCTCCCCAGTGCCCCTTTGTGATTGGTTGTTACTCCCAAAATAATGTCTGATGCCTGCTGAGCACTGGGGTCCTTCACCCCTGAGCTCAGGCTGCTGACCTCTGTGTTACTGTGTGCCTGTTGCTCCCGGCGGAGGAACACTCCCTTCGCAACACTCTGGCTCAGTGGACACAGCGTGGCTGCCTATATGGGAGGCGCAGCCTGCGGCCAAGGATTCCGATCCTACCTGCACTGAACCTGGAAAGGGACACTCGCAGTAGCCGCCGCCAGGCTGCTGACCAAAACCCTGGTGGTCAGCTGGCCAGCCCAGACCATCGGCCACAGACATCGGTTTTACTCTTCTCACTGACTGCAAAGTCTCTATGCTGCATTTATGTAGATGTCCTCACTCATTCCTCTCTCTCTGCAAGGAACGATGGGCGTCTGTAAGTTTAGTCCAGGCATGGATAGAGATACTCCCTCTCTCTTCCCAGCAGCATAATGATCACGTGGTCTCTGCCGGGCTGTTTGAACAGGTCCGAGCTGGATGGCAGAAGCCCTCAGAGTCTCTGTGGCCTGGCTCTGCAAAGCTGGCTTGACCTGGTAGGGCCAGCCGGGCCCGGGGTGACAGGGCAGGGCCTGGCCCAAACTGGATGGAGTCTGGCCCAGTCCTTGCCTGGCCCGAGCAGGGGCCTGGCCCTGTCTAGTGTAGCTGACATGTCGGCTGAACTGTATCTGCCGAGTACCAGGCCGGTTCCTCCCCCATGCCCAGCTGCAGCTGCACGGCTGCTCTAAACCTCCCTTCCCCTCCCCCCTCCCTCTTTTGGAAGGAGGAAGGGGCCTTACCCGGGAGAGAAGCAGGGAGATTCTCCTCTCTACACAGCAGCAGGCCAAAAGAGGAAGAGGCTCAGAGGTTCTCGGCTTATATATGATTTTTCCTCAAAGGTGGATCAACATTTTAATTGTTTTACCTACATATCAATCCTTAAAACTACCTGGTTATTGGCTCTCTCTCTCAGGAAGCAAGTTGTATCACTTCCTGCAGCATAGGTCACTTCCTAGATTTTGACCCCTCCTAACTAACCCAGGACACATTCAAAGATTCTTCTAAATTTGTATGTCAAAAGCAATCAAGAAAAAATTATCTGTAAAGCTCTGTAACATGAAGTTCTTTGGATAATTTACAATATAAATAAAACATAAAGTACTACCTGAAATCATGGACCAGTTGCAGAACAGTCAAGAGGATCAAAACCACCATGTTGTGCCTTTGCATGTGCATGTGTGCCTAATTCATTGAAGCAGACATACAACTCACCTTGTATGGTTTCCCACTGATGAGTGCAGAAAGAGCAGAAGGTGGAATCTTGCCAGAACGTGTTTTTGGCAGCTGTGTCACAAACATCCCCTTCTGGAAAGCTGCTACTGGACCAGTGTTGGTCCGAACTTGCTCGACAATCTCTTTCAGAATGTTACTCTCTTGTGTCTATATACCTAGTGAAGAAGGTAAAATCCTTTATATTTTCTGAGACTTTTGTGAGTGTTAGTGACATCAGTTATCAGTGAGTTCTTACCTTGTCTCAGTACACAGTGCAAATGGAATGTGTCCTTTTAAAGGATCCTCCTGGCCCACAACAGCACAGTCTGCCACAGCAGGATGCAAGAGAATACACTGAGGGATAGAAAAGAAAACTAAACTGAACTAATAATAGATAACATTTCAGTGAAAAAAATGGTATGGTCATGAACAAAAAACATACTTTTTTCTTACATTTTGACAGCCAAAGATTAGTACGCCTCGGGATTCCAGTTACATGTGACGAAGATGTACATGTGTATATACTTTCATATGTACTCATGCATGCTTTTCAAACAAACAGAAAAAAAAAATTGGCAGCACAAAATAGAAATATTGAACAAACCACAGGTAATTTCCTTACAGCTCTGTGAGAGTGTCACATCTTTAGTTTTGTTAATGAGATCTCTGCTGGAACAAATAACATTTGTCTAACATTATGAGTAGTATGGGACTTAAATCCAGGGAGTAAGGACCAGAACCACAGAAGCACTCCTACTACAGACTTACAAAGTCATATTGGTTCATTTTCTCTGACTCTAATTTTTCATTCTTTGTTGCTGGAAAAGCATAGTTTCAACCAAGGCCAAATACATGCCCAGCCTCAGCTTGCAGCCAGCCTAGCTCAGCTCACTCTCTTGGAAACATTAGGACTCAACTTCCTGAGACAAAAAAGGGAATTAAACCAGAGTCACCATCCTTCCTACTACATGATTACACAACATCACAATGATAAACTATATCAAGCTCTTTTTTAGGTAACAAAAAGTAAGTTTCCAATTAGCCAGCTGAGGTACTCACTTCCTGGAAAACAGTCACCAAGATGTCTCAGTATATACTAAGATGTATGTCACCAAGTCAGGGACAAAGCTGGCCTTAAGATGAAGATGCCAGCAGTTGTGAATCCTCTTCCAAAGCACCTGGCTCTTTTCAGTGTGCCTTGGGGTATTTTGCTGTCAACAGTGCTTTCAGCACTTTTCAGTCCTCTGGACTCGACCACAAGGAGGACCAAACCTGACCCTACACAGAAGCCACATAATGTGATTGTGCGTGTTAATTTATCTCTGCATACTAGGGCTATTTGCTTGCTAATAACTGAACTTCACATACTGTGTTTTCAAAATCAAAGGCAGTGGGATGACTAAGTTTTAGGAATAAAGGCACTTTTTGGTTGTTTTTATTAAGTAGGAATACCACATTTGCATTAGCTACTCATACAATGAGAATGAGAAAGACAGGAAATGTACAGAGAAGACAGGAAAAAAACCCTGAAAAAATGGAAAGCTGAATCACTATTGTTTCAATTAACAAAAGGGAGGCTCTTGTAAGACCTGTTTTTGAAACTGATGGGGGAAGGAACAATTCAAGGGGTCTATGACAACCCATCTTCAAAACAGATTTCACCATCCTCAGGCTTTATAGTCAAAACAGGAAGGAGAAACTGGCTCTGTGTCATGGTCAGTACAACACACACCAAGTAGTTTTTAGAAAATAATTCTGCTCAATGTGTTTCTAGCACACTTTGCCAGAAGCTGTACTCATTTCACAAACTATGATCCTAGAAATGTCCCATGCTAGAAAAAAGGCAAATGGAAAACACTGACGTAACAGTAGATGCATGCTCTGTCAAAGTACAGAAGCATGACCATTTATGCACAGCTTTTGGAACTGGATTATTTTTCACAGGAATTAAATAGGATGTGCACAAGCTAAATATAGAAGAGTGCACTGGGCTTATCCCAGAATTAGAAGGGCAGAAGAGCCTGCTACAAAAAGCTGAAAATACACAAATGCATTTGAATTCAGGTGTAGTCTACTTTGTCCAAAAGTCATTGTATCCACACTGACAAATCGTACAGGAATGAATCTTATGCAAGTCCAAATCCCTATAGTGCTTCAATGCATCACACACACTTAATGCACCTTGGTCACTTATAGGCCAGAGCCTCAGAAATGCATTCCATTTCCTGCTATAAATACCCATTTTTTCCTGCTCTAACTTCTTGACCATGGCCACAGAAATCTGATAGGCACATATAACAAAAAAAAAACCAACCAACCAACCAAACAAACAAAAAAAACAAAAACGGGAAAGGAAAAGACAATGAATTATGGAAAAGTAGACTATTAAGTCTACAATCACAGTAGATACTGTTTTCCACAGGAACACAGGAAAAAGATCTACAGTAATCTGACATTATCATCAAATATCATAATTACCTACCAGGCAGCAACAAGACTCCTAAGGTGGAGACTTAAGTGTTTCCAGATTGTTTTGTTGTAGCTTGTTTTTGTCATTCCAGTCTGCCACTTATGAATAAGTCTTTTGGTTAGCTGGCATAGTGCACTTACTGTAGTATTTTTCTTCAGTCTATCCAAAGTTCTATCAACATGCCTTTGTCTTTTCAAATGCTAACTACAAATTACTGAAATCAGTAATTAGTAAATAGTAATTTTAAAATTACCGAATTTTGTAAAACAACTGAAAAGAAGAACAGAAACAGCACTAGACATTTAAAATTTGTTTAAAAGTAATAAAAAACTTGAGCAAGTGAAATGGTTTTCCTGGTACGATCACTGGGCACAAGGATGGATGGCAAATGTGGCAGCAGATAGAAACATCATGATCAGAGGAAAGGGATTTCTCATGATAAATTCCTCAGTTTCAAGTCTGTTGCCTCAGACAGTCCAGATTTTATTTGATTGAAGCTTTTTTATTCAGGAAGAGGCAAGAAGGGACACCACAGATTTACAGACCAAAGAGAGGGATGGATCAACAGAAGATGTTCCTATAATGGCCACTATTCACTGGACTGGCCAGGTAAACTGTAACGTCTACTGCATTGCAGGAAACATGGAGCTCCAATAGTATTAATAAATACATTAAACAAAGGAAATAACTGTGTGGAACATAACAGAGCTAAAACACTTAGTCAAAGCACTAAGGAAAAACTTGTTAAACTTGAAATGGAGCTATAATGTAAATGTAGATAACATACTTGCTCAACAAGGTGACTGTCAATTACATGGTGATTCAATGGACCTCTAATTCTGTATTTACTGATCTTACTGAGGAGCTAATGGTGTTCTTCTTAACACTTTCCCATTTAACTAGCAATTTGCTGTACATGCCTTAACACCACTCTTGATTTTTAGCTTTGTTCAAAAGGTGAATAGAAAAGCTTCTAGAATGTCACAGTGATGAAACATTATTTGTTTCTAGGGGAAAGACCTAACTAGCAGGGAGAAAAACAGAGACACTGAGATCAGTGTGATGGATGCAAAGGTAATACAGCAGAGGAGGGGATTCAATTCATCATTTGTTACAGCAGCTTCAGACTCAGGCTGAATCCAAGAAAATGCCCAGCTCGGCCCATGAGTAGTAGAGCAGTAAGGGATGGGGATGAGATTCCTGCTGTGCTTTAGTAAGGGAACACAAAAAACTACTTCTAAGGGAAAGAGGTTTAAGCTGACTGAAAGCACCTTTATATCTCCACAGACCCGAGTCAGGGCAGCAGCTGTTTCAGCTTCCTGGCTGACCAGTCCTTGACGGATTAATGTTTATGTGAATTTGTTCACTTCTGTGTAATCAGAGTTTCTTCTATTCTCTTCTAAGTTTTCTAGCCTTCAAAATAAAAGAGTTACTAGACTAACAAACATAATAAACCAAAAAATGACTCACAGATTAGTTTCTGATTCAGTGAACAGTTAAACTCAGAGTTCTTAAAAGCATATTTTTCTCTTGTACATGCCCAGCACACCTTTTCCCATTCTCTCTGAATAAGCAATTGATAGGTCATCAGGGAAATTTGTAACTGGCAATCAATCATAGTGACTCCAGAAAGGTGAGTGAACAATGATATGAAATTCAGACACTGTTATGAATTTCACTATTTTCAACTTTTTTGAGTTGCATGGGTATTATATTAATGACTTTCAATTTAACAGCAGGGTTTTTTTACAGAAATTTTCATTGTTCATTTAGCACTGTTCATAAAGTAAGAGACAACACAGCTGTCAAAAAACTGAATGCGAATCTGAAAAAAAATTCAGCCAACCCTGAGCATTGTATTTTAGGAAAAAAAATTTCTACTCCTAAGTAACTACAGTAGCTGGTGAAACTACCTGTAACACTGACACTACACTATCCTAATGTATTCCCAAATAAATATGTTATCGGAGGTAAAAGGTATGCCTCCCACACTACCCATTAAGTCCATCTTCAAATACCAAATTATGCCTGCCTTACCAATCCCATGGTATAAATTGCTTAGTATTGACTAAATTTGTTATGTTTCTGGAAAGCATCTTAATAGGAAGAACCTGAAACAGGAAATATTTTGGTTAAAAGTATTGATGGAAATTCAAACAAAGCAAGCAGAAAAAAAATGAGAGATCTTTCTATGTGAGATTTTGAGATGTGAGATGTGATGAAATGTGGGATTTTCAGTCTCATCTTGTTTTATTCATCTTTCACTCTTCTAGTTTGTTGTCAGGCAATGCTAACCTCTTCAATTGCACCTGCTGAAATTCTGTGTCCAGCAACACTGATCACATCATCAGCTCGAGACAGGACATATAGATAGCCATCTTCATCCATAGAACTAGCATCCATAGTATCATACTATCCCTAAATACAACACAATGAAAAATAAAGTCAGAAAGAGTACTAGGAATATTAATTAATTTACCATGAAGCAAACAAACAAACAAAAAAACCAAAAAAGCAAACAAACAAACAAAAAAAAATAGACCCGCTTCAAATTATATATGCCTTTGGTGCTTGAAAGATTTAATTCTGTAATATTTGTCACCACTTTTATGTCATATTATCCTGCGCAGCTCCCTTCCCAGAAAAGTTTTGTTGTCTTTATTAATACAGAACAGAAGAAAATAGATAAACCCTGACTTTTTTTCCAACTCTGCTTACTTCGATCCCTGACAGCTAGGAGAAGGATGTTGCCTCAATCTACACAAGGAAAATAGAATTGCTGCAATAAAATGACAGCTGTCAAATTGCTCCTAAAGATACTCCTGTTTGCTGTTGTAGTGGTTTCAGCTTGCCTATTCAAGGTTTTGGCCAAATGCCAGCACACTTACCCAAATTTACCTGATATTTGCTGTGAGATGAGGATTAGGAGTAGGCAAAGCAGGCTCAAACTTTATAAAGTAAAAAGAAAGTTTATTGATACACCTAAGACAGAGGGAGAAAAAAAAAAAAGGAAAACCAGGACAAACTCCTCAGACCACCCCTCCTTCCCCCACCTCTCCATTTCTTTCTCCCTGACAACACACAAAAGACAACACCTTGACCTCCAGTCAGTTTACCATCTCAGAAATAGCTCTTGTTCTAGTTCATTTAGGGAGAGAAGTCTCTTTTGTTTACACCATGGATTTTCTGTAAGAAAAATACAGTTTTTATGGGTCTTCTGCCTCACCATCAGCCGCCGCCCGGAAGAAAGATCAGCTTAATGGTGGATCCCTCCCACACCAGTAGCCTTCCCACAGCCACTATAGTGGGTTATGAACAGTCCACAGGGTACCTGTTTTAAGGATGCCCAGTTCAATTGCAGCAACAAAGAAAATCCCTTCTTCTGTGCTGAGCAACACAGGTTCTCCTGACAACTCAGGTTCTCTGGCATTCCCCTGGGACCAGGGCTCTGGGTCACAGCCTCTCCTCTCTCTTGGTTCAAGCTTCTCATCAGGCTGTATTTTTTCAACACCTACTTGTCTTTAGCCAGGTATTTCAGTTCACTGGCTGTAATTAGAGCCTCACATCCCCCCTTTGGACTATGTCTTCATATATTACAGGGAATTTATTAGCTCAGTCCCAACCATGGTTCTCCAAAAGAATTTTCAGCTTCACTCTCGAATCACTTCTCATACACCTCCCTCTAGGCATCAGTTCTGCTTTCCTCACTGACTGCAAAGTCTCTATGCTGCATTTATGTATATGTCCTCACTCGCTCCTCTCTGTGCAAGGAAGGATGGGTGTCTGTAAGTTTAGTCCAGGCATGGATAGAGTTAATCTCTGTCTCTCTCTCAGGCAGTGTGACAATCACGGTCTCTCTGCTGGGCTGTTTGAACAGGTCCGAGCTGGATGGCAGAAGCTCTCAGAGTCTCTGTGGCCTGGCTCTGCAAAGCTGACTCGGCCTGGTGGGGCCATCTGGGCCCGGGGTGACAGGGCAGGGCCTGGCCTGAGCTGGATGGAGTCTGGCTCGGTCCTTGCCTGGCCCGGAGCAGGGGCTTGACCCTGTCTTGTGTAGCTGACATGTTGGCTGAACTGTATCTGCTGAAAATTCCGTCTGGTTCCTCCCCCATGCCCGGCTGCAGCGGCATGGCTGCCCTAAACCTCCCTTCCCCCTCCCTCCCTCCCTCCCTCCTTTGGAAGGGGGGGGGGGGGGCTTACCAAGGAGAGAAGCAGGAGATGCTCCTCTCTCCACAGCATCAGGCCAAAAGAGGAAGTGGCTTGGAGGGTCTCTGCTTATATATGTTTTTTTTCTCGAAGGCGGATCAACTTTTTAATTGGTTCACCTACACATCAATCCTTAAAACTATCTAGCTACTGGCTCTCTCATCCAGGAAGGAGGTTATATCCCTTCCTGCGGCATAGGTCACTTCCTAGATTTTGACCCCTCCTGACTAACCCAGGACACCTGTATTCAAACATACATTGTCATCATGATGTAACTGCACACTAAAAATAATTTGCGTGACCAATTCACTCATTTACTTTCACTGAGATAAATCTTCCATTTTTGAACATTTGTATAGGGCCAATCTACCTATTTCTACAAGGAAAGGAGGAAGCCAATCCTTGGATAGTTCATCTGACAAGGAAACATAACTAATGCAGCAAAGAGCTTCCAGTGTATTCAGATGCACAGTGGACAAGTGTGTATTTCAGAGTGATACCAAGTTAGCATGGCTGCATGCCAACAGGAGGAGTGTATTTGAAGCTGTGCTAGTGCACGGTTGCAGGTTTGTATTTTAGATTAAATGACATAAAACTACTTTTTGGCTCAGAAGCTTATGGTTTACTTCTTCTGCTTCAGGTCTTAAAAAAACCAACAGCATACCCAAGAGCTGAAATTCTAGGTGAATAAGGATTTATCTTGAAATGGTTTTAATTATAGATACATATATCAAAGATCTCCAATTAAATTATGACAACTTATGAGAAACTGTTTCCCAGGTTAAATCTATTATCATTCAGTTCTGAAGCATTACCAGAAGTTTATATAATTGATTTCATAATTCATACTGGAAATTTTTGGAAGTATAACTTCTGGAATGTTTCTTGATTTTCCCAAAGACGTGAGAATGCTCCAGGAAGCAAAGGCAACCTTAAATTGAAAAGAGCAGAGGGAAGTAGTAAGAAAAACAGATATAACAAATACAGTTCATGCTCTCCATTCATATTTTGCTTTCAGATAAATAATCATTGTTTACACAATCAGAAAACAGTTCAGCTTAATAATATGCTGGTAACAGATATAAAAGGCTATATATTTTTGTCATCATATTATTGTACAGAGCTCTGCACTGTATCCAGACCTTACCTTTCATATAATACAAGCACCTCAGTAAAATAATATTTGGTCTAGTAAACACTATATACTGTACTATAAATATGTTAACAGCATTCAGCTTTCAACATTTCTAAGGATTAAGGATCTGTCAGAAATTTGTGCATTCACTATGATCCAGCTAACTGCATTATTACAGGTCTCTCTCTAACACCCATACACACACACACACATGCATAGACAGATGAATTATCAGACACACAGATCTTCAGTTTCTGTAAAAAGATAAAGCTCAAAGGACTTCCATCATGAGAATGTGAATAAAAATGCTTTTCTATTTGAACTGTGCATAATACTATTGGATATACTGGAGAAGTTCTGTGAAAGTATACTGATACAAGTCACTAATAGAACTTTCTAAAATAATTTTACTTTAAGCTGCAAAATTCTGGATTGCTTTATTAGTTGAGTTTTGAATGCATACTATACATCCCTTCTTCAGTCAATGATATGGGCATGAGAAAATATGGGACACTTCACATACATATCTCTCAGAAGAGAAGATGCAGAAGCCTCAGCTAAAAAAGTGCTTGTTGCTTTCTTCAAAGCTCTGACAGGGTCAAACACAGATTTCTTTAACTGCCTAAGAGATATATATTCAGGCATATCAACATAAGTTTTATTAAGTTTACCCCTAATAACAGAGAGAATGATCATGTAAACAAACATATTTATTTAGATAAAATCATAAATGCACCACAGAGATTTTACTGGCATATGCCTGCATTGCTAACTAGCAAATACATAGCCAGAGGTATTTTATTTTCTACTGATAGTATCTCCGTGACACCAGAAAGCAACATCTCTAGCACTGAAACAGTTCTCTGTAGCATAGCAATTCTGGTGTCATTACAAGTCTCATATGATGGTCAGTCACAAGAACAGGTGCCACCAGCTCTGTGATGCACATTTCTAACATTCCAACAAAAAGAATAGTTAGAGTTTATATATATATATATATATATATATATAGAGAGAGAGAGAGAGAGAGAGAGAGAGAGATAAACATACTTTAAAAAAATCCTAGCTATGGTAAAAACAGTACAAACTACACTGAAAAGGCTGTATCATCCAGTAATGATTTGACTTCCTGATTTTTTATAATCCTGATTTTTTCAGCTTAATTCAGGTCAGCTAGCATCATAGAATATACTACCATCGAGAGCAACCGTATCATGTTATGCACACAAGAGCGCACACTGACTTGCCAGGCTTTATTGCTGAGGGCAATAGAAGGGCAGACGCCTTGGCCATGGCCGTGCGCATGGCCAACACGCTAGACATCTTTAACCAAGCCAAACTCTCTCATCAGTTCTTCCATCAAAACGCTCCTGCCCTCCGGAGAATGTTCCATCCTCTGGAGCAGGCGCGAGCGTTTTGATGGAAGAACTGATGAGAGAGTTTGGCTTGGTTAAAGATGTCTAGCGTGTTGGCCATGCGCACGGCCATGGCCAAGGCGTCTGCCCTTCTATTGCCCTCAGCAATAAAGCCTGGCAAGTCAGTGTGCGCTCTTGTGTGCATAACATGATACGGTTGCTCTTGATGGGACAACAGGTAAACCAGTCTCGAGAGCAAGCTAAACAACCTCGGGTTGGCAACTTGTTTCAAAAGGGCATGCTCAGCTCTGAGGACTATACCAGCTACATATGCCAAATCAGTGACCAAATTCAGAGGTTCTGAGAACCTCTCAAACACTCTCACGATGGCGGCTAGCTCGGCAATCTGTGGGGATCCTTCTACCACACAGACATCAGAGTCCCATTTCTGAGTCCTTGGATCCTTCCAAGTCGAGACCGACTTGTGAGAGGATCCAGAGCCGTCGGTAAAAATCGTAAGAGCGTCTTTTATTGGTGTTTTGCTAAGAAGAAATTTGGGAGCCAAATGGAAGTCAGTATTAAAAAGTGGATGTTTTAATTTGTGACCACTAATTTGACCGGTATAGGTGTCTAGAGCTAGCTGGAGGGATTCATTGGTTTTAATTACATCTTCAAAATCCTCCAGCTTCCAAGGTACATGTATGCACACAAAATCGCACCCTGCAAGGGTACGGAGCCTGACTCTTGCTCTCGTGATAAGTTTTGCCACCAGTTCCTGTGGCGTTGAAATACTCTTGGACGGTTGATGTGGGAGGAAGACCCACTCTATGATGAGTAGTGAGTCTTTTCTCCCTCCGTCCCACTGAAATATTAGACCATGGTACCTGGGTGTCCTGCCGAGTATGACCAGACGGAACGGAAGGTCTGGGTCCGTCCTGTGGGCTTGTCGGGTGGAGAGTGCACGTTGGACTTTTTGGATGACTCCCTTGGCTTCCGCGGTGATGACTTGCAGAGTGTCAAGTCTCTCGCCACCTCGTAGCAGTTGGAAGAGAGGGGCGAGGTCGGCCGTCGTCAAACCCAGCAGTGGCCGGATCCAGTTGATGGATCCGCACAGTTGATGTAGTTCACGGAGAGTCTTTGGGTCGTCTTGAATCTCCAGCTGCTGGGGAGCAACGGTCGTCTCTGAGATGCGGAAGCCAAGGTACACCCACGGACAAACACGTTGAACTTTGTCCGGGTGCACTTCCATCCCGGCACCCTCGATGGCTCTGATGGTGGCTGACAGAGCTTCTTCTAGGTACTGTCTATTTGGGGCACAAACTAAGACATCATCCATGTAATGTAGAATCCTGGCTCTAGGAAATTACTTTCTCACAGGCGAGAGCACCTCAGCGACGTACCATTGGCAAAGCACAGGGGAGTTAACCATTCCCTGGGGGAGTACTTTCCAATGGTAGCGCTGCATGGGGGCTTTCCTGTTGACGCTGGGAACTGAGAAAGCAAACTTTGGAGCGTCGTCTGGATGTAATGGAATAGAAAAGAAGCAGTCTTTTATGTCAATGACTGCTAAAGGCCATCTTCGGGGGAGCATTGTGGGAGACGGAAGGCCAGGTTGGAGTGGGCCAATCTCAACGATCACCTTATTGATCTCTCTTAAATCATGAAGGAGTCTCCACTGGTCCTTGCCAGCCTTGCAGATGACAAAGACCAGGGAGTTCCACGGGCTATTGGACGGTGTTATGTGCCCTTTCACAAGCTGTTCTTCTACAAGTTCCTCAAGGATGCGCAATTTGTCAGCAGGAAGGGGCCACTGCTCCACCTTCACCGGCTTATCGGTGGTCCATTTCAAGGGTGGGGTGATGCGCACAGCAGCGGCCTTTACTGAAAATCCCTCGGTGTTGGGGGGATTTCCAGCTTTGTTCCCCACTGGGATAAAACATCTCGTCCCCACAGGGTGAATCCAGAGGGAATTACAAAAGGTTGGACAGTGGCCATTCTCCCTCCAGGTCCATCAACGGTGATGTTTCCTGTGCTTTGTTTTGAGGGAACTGATCCTCCTACTCCATTTAGATGACCTGGGACTGATTTTAAACCCCAGTGTGATGGCCACTCAGTCTGGGAAATTACTGTAACATCTGCTCCAGTATCTATAAGTCCATTTAGGTAGGTTGACATGTTACCATTCCTCAACACACAATCTAAGTGTGGCTTGTCTTCCCCCACTACTTTTGTCCAGTAGATGCAGGGTGTTTTTACATCTCTGGGGAAGTGTGGTGGAAGGATGATGGCTTGTGCAATTTCTGTCCACTTTGGAATATAAAAAGGTGGGTTGTTGCAGTATACTGAAATTAAAAAGCTTTCTCCTGGTCTGATGGTCATTATTTCAGGGAGAATAAAAAGCTCGGGTGGACCTCTCAAAGAGTTGCCCACTACGAGAATGTCTGTCCTTTCTAAAATGTCTTCTTTGGTGGTGACTTTCATGTGGGTGAATGCTGTGGTGTCGAAGTGGAAAGTTGTGACACTTACCAACTTCAGCCATCATGGTCCAAGTAACTGGTCATTCGGGGTCACCTCTGATGGTGTTTCCAGTGGCATGGGTGGTGATGGAGAGCAGGACACAGTAGATTCAGCTTTTAATTTCTTTGCGGAGTGCGGTGCTGGTCCGCACTCCCTGACGCATTTCCTGAATGAGATGGAGCATGTGGTGTCTGTCGCGTTGGTGCTGGCAGAGGCTGGTGGTGGCAACAGGAATGTTGTTGTGGTGTCTGGGAGCCTGTGGAAGACTTAGGTGGAGGATGATTAGAGGATTTCATTGGATGAGGGCACTCTCTTTTCAAGTGATCTGAGGAACCACAATTAAAACATTTCCATCTGCTCTTAGATTGTTCATGGACTGAGGTGGCTCCGATTATTCTCTTAGGGGGGTGTCTCTGTGGTTGATCTGGTGGAGTTGGCCTGACTCTCATACACATTTCTATCATATGTTCGATGGTGGGGGGTGGATCTGGGGGGAGGAGGTTTAAAAGTTGTCTGCAGGCGGCATTGGCGTTCTCTTGGGCTACTGTGCGTAATAGTTCTTTTAAATTATTTGGGTCTGAGATGTGCCTGCTCATGGCCTCTCTGAGCCTTTCCACAAAACTCGCAAACGTCTTGTCTGAGCTTTGCCGGACAGCTGAATAACTTTGCACAGGGGCAGTGAGTGAAGGCATACTAAGTAGAGTCTTTTTTGCCGCTTGGCCAATGTCTCTTAAGACATCCTCAGGGATGTTGGTGGCTTGATCTATCAGTTTTGTTTGATTTCCCTCCCCACAAAGGTGATCAAGGGTGAGAGTGGCTTTGTTTGGGTCCCTTTTGTAACTGTTCAGCAGGTTTTGAAGCTGCTGCTTCCACATTTTTTCCCACACCCTATACTGAGCCTCAACTAAAATACTTGTCATGATTGTTTTTATATCAGATGGGACCAGCACCGCTGCATTAAAGGTGGAATTCAGTACACTTTTAAAGTAAGGAGAATCTCTCCCAAACTCTCTCTCTACCTTGCAAAGCTCTCGCAAGGCTGCAGGTGACAGTGGTTCCCATTGGGGGATGTTACCCTGCCGGTTGTACATCACCAGTGCCACTACAGGGCTTAACTCACCGGCCGCACCGCAGGCTCCGGCCTCTCCGCTTCTGGGTCCCCAGTCGTGGGAACCGGAAGGGAGGGCGTGGGAATCTGGAAGTGGGCGGTGGTTAGGGGCGGGACTGCAGTAGGTATGGGCAGTCCAGGCGCGCGGTGGGGCAGGGACCTCCCTTGGGCAGGGGCGGGGACCTCCAGCGCAAGGGGAGAGACCCGACGCGAAGACATCATCGGCCGCGGGGGGGGAACCCGACACAGGGGCAACCGACGTGAAGGGGGAGGAACCATGGGAGGAGCTGCGAGAGTTTGCGAGCTTTCGGCGTGAGGATGCGCAGTCGGCACAAGGGTGGCTGCACGGAGCCACGAGGCCGCTGTCATTTTTAAAATCACAGCCATTTTGTCAAGTAGAACTGTGGGGGAGCGCAATTGGGACTGAGGGCTCGGAGAAAGGGTTTGGGGTAGAGTTTGCTATGGGGGAGTCAGTCTCATAGCGAGGGGAACCGAGGGGCACGCTTCCCTGCGGCGGGGAAGAGGGATTGGGAAAAGGGGAATTAGGAACATGGGGTGGGTGAATCGGGGATTCCAGTCTTTCCCGACAAGTCCGTAAAACATCACAAATTAAAATCAACAACGTAAAAAATTCTCGAACAGAAACATCACCCTCTCTTCACTCCCCGTAAACGTTTTCCCACTAAGTCCAAAAAAACCCAGAATCATAACAGAAGAAGCAGAAGCAGAAGGAACATAAACAAAAATCCGCTTAACAAAACGTTTCCAAGCCCTCTTATTAACTTTCCCGTTTTTTAACTTCAGGGTTTCTTTAACTTGGATATAAAACTCCTGCTCCGACCCGGACAGCTTAATACCCATTGTCTCCGAATCAGAGCCTCCTTACTCTTTTGAAACTGTACAACAAAACTAAAAACTCTCCCCAGAGCCTGATTCCCGCCGCTTATTGCGGATGCCGAACTTCACCGCCTTCGTCGCGGATCCTGGTTTCTCGATCCTGGCTTCGGCTGCCAACACCGGCTCCAGGGGAAAAAGAAATCCAGAAGAGTAAGGGTCTTTGGGCTGGTCAGTCAGCTTCAGCTAGCGTGATCACTCCAGAAGGGTTACTGACGCCCCCTTCCAAGTCCACCACTAGAACGTGGAGGTCCTCTTCAGGGGAAGCAACTCCCCAAGGCGCAGTCCCGATCGCTGCAGCGGTCAGGGTCGCTCACAGGGAACCACGAAAAATCGAAGTCCCAGTTCGGGGCGCCACTTGTTGCGTTCCCTGCTTCTTAATCCCGCTCTGATCCCGGCAGCAGAGCGCTAGCGCAACCCTGAGAAGCCGTCCGCGTTCCGATCGGGGAGGCTTCCTCGGGGAGCCGGCGGTGGGCTCCGCTAGTCTGCGTCGGGCTGAGGTGTTGGTGCCCTCAGAGCACTGCAGGATAGCAAAGAACTACCCAAAGAAGGAGGACTCTTAGTATGAGGGTTCGGCAGGTTTATTACCTCCAAGGGAGCTCAGGGACTAAGAGCCCCGAATAGCTCATGACATGGGTATTTAAGGGAGGGATAACATCCAATAATCTGAGGGTGCAGGGGCGATACAAGGGAGGGTCCAGGGTGCGCAGTCGAATGAGGTTCAGGGAGAGGAGGGGGGAAGAGAGAACAACGAATGAACAACCAGGTAACAGGGAATGTTCCAGAACTGGGATACATAACAGACAAATCAAGGAACCAATAGCAGGAACTTGGGATTCGTGGCTTGGTGGTCTAAACCATTGTCTCTGGCAGCTCTGGGGGGAAATTCTCTGTCTGTGGAACATGCCACCAGAGGTCTTCGTCCTCTGCAAGTCCATGGAGGGACTCTAATCCTTCCTGGTTCAGAACCACCGCTACATACTACTATAAATATTACTGCTTTCTCTCTGAGGATTCTGGCTCAACACATCCCATGCATCACATTTCTTGAAAGTATGGTTAAGGTATGGCCAGAAATGCCGAGACACTTCCCAGGTAGTCCCCCAGGGTTCAGGAGGGCAGGTTGGCTTCTGCCCATCTGGAAGAAATTTACTGCTCTATTTTAAGCCTCTCAAGCTTAGTAAGCATCTCTGTGATATAAAAAACATGACTCGTGGAGTGTTTGCCTTGGAAAAAAATATTAGAAAAACAATATATTGATCCTGGTGTTTGTGCACGCATGAGTTTAAAAGAAGAAAAAAAATCTTTTTAGATTCAAGAAAAGCCACCAGAGAATGGCAGTTACTATGGTTGTTGCCTGGTTGCTAATAGCACAGTAATCCATAACAGCCTCAGTCATTGCAAATTTTGCATTTGTCGTGGGTTGACCCCGGCCAGGGGCCAGGTGCCCACTCAGTCACTCTATCACTCCCCCTCCCGCTGGGAGAGGGGAGAGGATAATATTGAAAATGACTATCAGGGTGAGTAAAGGCAGTTTTATTACAGTGGGAAAAGAAAAAAAAATAGAACAAGCAAGTTGAAAGTTGCGCGCGCAAGAGCAAGAAGGGAAAACAATCAATCTCTACTTCCCATCAGTAGCGATGTCCGGACACTTTCTGGGAAGCAGGGCTTCAGTACACGTGGTGGTTGTTCAAGAAGGCAAACATGGACCAGCCCTGAGTGCCTCCTCCTCCTCCTCTCTTCCTTCCCTTATATATCTGGGCTGATGTCATATGGTATGGAATATCCCTTTGGCTGACTGGGGTCAGCTGGCCTGCTGGTGTCCCCTCCCAGGATCTTGCCCACCCCCATCCCCTTCAGTGGGGGAAGGAATGTCACAGGGACAGCACAGCTTGGCAGTAGCCAAAACACTGCTCTGTTATCAACACCAGCTACCAAAGCAAAGTACAGCAGTGTAAGGCCTGTGAGCTTTACCCCAGTCAGACCCAATACAGCATTTTAAATTTATTTAGCAGTCTGAAACATCTTTGTGATGGCAGAGAAAGAACAATTCATATTGATAAAGTCCTTAATTTCCCCACAGCTCTATTCAGTACTTTGCAGTTAGTCACTGAATAGAATTCAGCTTTATTGCTGAAATTAGAAAAGCATTTTCCTTTCTGTCATTGTTTAAATATCTAAACAGAGAAGTGTGGAACATATCACCTACAACCGTCACTTTCACTATTTGGTTTTCTTGTCCTTGTTTGGATTTTTTTTTTGTTCAGATGGGGAGACCAGGGGTGTCTCATGTTCTGCTTTGGTGGGGTTTTTTTCCTTGTTTGTTGGGTTTTTTAGGAAAATTGTATTGATAAATACATCCACAGAGCATATTTTGCGAGTCTGTGGAAACCAGACTGCTAAACTAGTGGCTACAACATGAATTACCAAAATATGAGTATCAATCTAGCATTGATGCCCAACTCAGGACAGACAAAGACTCTCTAACAAGGCTGTTAGAAAGTGCATGTTTATTTCAGCACCGGGCAACTGCGTGGGATAGCTCCCTAATACGCAGCACAAAAGCACAAAGCAATACAAGATCTATATATTTACAAAAGTCTTGAATATTCAAAATATAAGGATACATTCATTATATCGGTACCTCCCATTTCCCCACTTCGTATGGTAATTAGTTGAATACTAACTTTTTCGCCCTTTGGTTTTTGACAATACAAATTGCTTCTAAGGGAACTTTCAGTCTGTTCTGACATTTTTTTTTCAATGGGAAAATTAGTAACTGCCTACATTCCCTTAGATCTATGAAGCAATGTTTTCTATTTCCCTACAGCAAGCACAGCTGAATAAGCATCTAATTGACCAATAATTGTTCAGTTACATTCCAACCTTGTCTCCACTTAGTTAATCATTGACTTCAGCTGGGTCTGCTTACTAACTCTATTTTCTTTAAATTACTGAGTCTATTTTAACTGATTTCTACTAACTTTTTGTCTATGATTCTAATTTTTGAAACTCTATGTTTCATTCCCCACTTCTCTTTATGATGAGTAAATTCTTTTACTCAATCACAGAACAGTGTTAATCTAATAGTTCTCGTGCCTGTGTCCTGTGTTTGGTGGGGTACAGTACAGCTTTTTCATGATTTAATTAACACAAAAGCTGTTACTGTATTTATTATAAAATTGACTAAAACTAGCTATGATTGAAGTTCTCTCAATCTTAGAAACATGATCCCAAACGATTTGACGGATTTTAGCAGGGTATGTTTCTCCTTCACTTTCTCTAATAACTGCAGCAACTACTGACTGTGCCTATAATTGTCTTAGAGCTAAAAAACATCCATTATTATTAATTATACTTAAAACATATGGTCTTGTTCTTTTATATTTTCCCAATCTGGTAATACTTTGGATAGTTTCCAATGATTATTATTTAAGGCTAGTCCTACTGTAGTTAATACTTCTAAGTAAAACTCCTAACCCTGTCTCTAATAACCCAGTGAGGTTTCTTTTTGTTCTAAAATTATAAGGCATACGGCTTTATACACCCTTCTATTTTGAGTTTAAACTCAGGACACTTATTTTAAACATTTGTCACAGCATTCAGGTCCAAATTGTAAAAGTTTGAATAAATTTCATGGAACCTGTCTTATATAAATGCATAGTTACAACCCAAAACATTTCTTCCTTCTCACAGACTTGTATTTGTGATTTTGAGCATTTTGTTCTCTTGATATTGATATATTCCAGTTCTATTATACTTACATATTGTTGTTTTAACCTTTGTCACTATAATAACAATAATTACTAAAATTTTAATTTTATACATGCTGTCTAAATTAATTACAAGTCCATTACTCCTTTTCCCGGGTTAGTTTCAGTCCCAAATCCCTTCAGGAGCTTTCTTATTTGGGAGTGATGAATCCAGGCTTTCCGTTCTTTGACTTTGATTGCAGTGAAGGTCGTGAGGAGTACTTGGAATGGTCCTTCTCACTGTGGTTCTAGGGTTTTTTCTGTAAAAGACTTAATATATACATAATCTCCAGGTTGTACATCATGTACTGATTCATCTAATTCTCTGTTTTGGGCTCCAGCCAAAAGATTTATTTAGTGTTTCCTCTCTCTAAAGGGACTTAATTTCCCTTTAGTTACAATTTTTGAAATAAAGTGTGGTCCTCTATTTGAGGACATGGTGGCTGGAACTCCAAAGCTTGGCATTATTTTTTATAACAGTATTTTGGTCACTTCTCATGCCTTAGCTGTCCTAGTAGGGAAGGCTTCTGGCCATCCTGAAAAGGCATCTGTTAACACCAATAAGTACCGAAACCCCCTTTTTCTGGGTAATTCTGTAAAATCAATTTGCCAGGCCCACAGCCTTTTCTAATTTGCTCAATTTTAAATATTGGAATATTTTTAGGATTAGTTCGGAGGCAGAGACCACACTGACAAGTTACCTGTGTCACTGTGTTTTGTAGTTTTCTAGTCATAATTAAATAATTATATAAAACATCTATTCCCCAGTGTGTTTTCTTATTTCTTTCTGTACTAGTGACCATAATAAGTACAAAAGTACTCCAAGTTTTCCTTTTTTTTTTTTTTTTTAGTCACAGTCCATTTTTCTTGATCATAACTCACGTTTTCTGTTTCAATTAATTCCTCATTTTTATTTTATACTGGCTTACTTTCAATGAAAATTTTCTTATCTAGAATTAATGCTGCCTTAACTTTTTCACTAGGTATCTTACATTTGGCTGTGTCTTTTGCCTCTCTGTCCGCCAGCATGTTTCTTTCTTCCAATTCAGAAATCACTTTTTGGTGTGCTTTAATGTGCATGATAGCTACCTTCATAGGTAACTGAACTACATCCAATAACTTTAATATTTTTGGTGTGTGTTTAACAGTCTTCTCTCTTTTCCATGTGCATGAATTACTTCAAATATATACTATGAGTAATGGTTTAGACTCTATTACCTCTCTGTTGGTGGTAACCGCATACCCAGTATGTTTTCTTTCACTGATAATGTATCTGGTTTTCATCAGTGAACTAAGTTTCAGCGTCTTCAAAAGGGAGAGTCCTTCAGGTCTGGGCAACTGCGGTAAGTGCCTTCAATGGTCTCCAGGTAAATGTGGACCACTGGTTCTCCCGTGTTCTTGCTGAGAAATGAAGCTGGGTTTATAATGTTAGTTACCACAATTTTAATATTATCTTGCTCCACTAGTATGGTTTGGTTCAGGACTGCAGACACTGTCTGGGATAGTAGTGATGCCTTAGGTTTTAACTTTTTATTTTTCTACATCAGGACTGCTCTAGTATATGACTCTAAGACTCCATAAATTGTCATCTAGTGTTCTGTTACTGTCATTTAGACGAAACAGTTTCTCTCTGGGCTGGAGTTTCAAGGACATACTGTTTTTTCCAAAAGCCCAAAATGTAAACATCCATGGACAGCAGCGAAGAGAAGAAGGGGACAAACTGGGGATGGGACTTCAGGACCCGAAACTGTAATTGGACAATGGGTTTCTGATATGCAGATGGACCGAAGGTATATCTGTCCAAAAAACACGTGCTAGGCGTCCATTTTGGGTGTAGTCTCTGCGAGACTCCTGCATGGCCCAAAGTGTACCTTGTTTTAATAAATACTTCTTTTATTCTTTTAACTCTGTCCAGCTTCTGTTTCAGGTCAGCCTTTCGTAAGGCATCACTAGCACAGTCATTTTCTGGCCCAGGGTAAATTTGCGTGCCTCTTGAATATTTATTGCCACAGCGGCAACGGCTCTGAGGCAGCTTGGCCGCCCTTTAGCTGCTGTATCTAGTTGTTTAGAAAGATAGGCCACTACCCGTCGGTAAGGGCCTAAATTTTGTGCTTGTATTTTTAAGGCGATTCCTTATTTTTTGTGAGAAATCAAAAAGAATGGTTTACTCACGTCCAGAATTCCTAGGGATGGAGCTGACATGAGGGCTTTCTGTAATTGGTCAAAGGCCCATGTTGCTTCTGGTGTCCATTGGAGATCTTGGCATCCTTTCGCAATTTGCACATATAAAGGTTTAGCAAGCAATCCATAATTAAGAATTCACAGTTTACACTACCCTGTTATACTCAGAAAGGTTTTCAGTTCTTTTGCTGTCTTGGGTTTTGGAGTCTGGTATATTGTTTCCTTACGGTCTTGTCCCAAAGTCCTTTGCCCAGCACTTACTTTGTACCTCAGATAAATAACTGTTTGTTTTACCATCTGGCCTTTCTTCTGGGACACCTGATACCCTTGCAGGCTTAAATAGTTCAAGAGGCTTACTGTCCAGTCCATACATGCCCCTTGGATCTGGGTGGCTATTAGAAGGTCATCCACATACTGTAGTAGTTGTCCTTCTCCTGGTGGGGGTTCCAGGACTCCAAATCTTTGCAAGCTGTTCTTCAAATATGGTGGGGAAATTTTAATACACACCATGTGAGTTAAGTTTTCAAAAATTTTCTGGCTGGTTTTATGGAGAGGAAGGCAAAAGAAAGCACCCTTCAAATCTAAAATGGGAAACCAGGTTAATTCAGGTGTTAAACAAGTTAATAAAGTATAAGGGTTAGCAGTCATTGGATAATTTCTTTATTAACTATTCTAATTGACACTTCTTCAACAATCTGATCCGGAAAAAAAATTCTCTATGATCAGTCTGATCCCTTCCCTGTCTTAACCTTTATGGGCTATTCCCCTTTTTTAAGTTTAATTTGTATTGGCAATGCATTCTTTGCTCTTCCTGGGGTACCAGAAGCCCAAACCCCAGGAAACACCTGATCTATTATTTTCCTGGTACTTACTTCATCATTTGTTGTTTCAATTTCTTTTGTTATTAACATTAAACTTAATAGTTCTACATATTGTTGATCTTTTACCTTCAAACTAATTTCTCCATTTTTAAAAATTATTTTCCTTCCATCTGCTCCAGCAGATCCCTGCCTAAAAGTGCAGATGGAGCATTAAGCATATATAAAAACCTATGAATTCCCCATTGTTTTCCTAATTTATATTTTAGTGGTCTGCAAAAAAAAAAAAAAAGCTTTTTCAGATTGGCCAGTTGCTTTTTACTACAATATAATCATTTGTTACAGGGATTAAATTCATATTCAATACAAAATATGTTGCCTTTGTACTTACTCAAAATTCTATTTTTTCTCTTTTGGTTTCCTCTTCTTGATTACTATAGACTTTCCATGTTACATTAAACAAAGTCTTTAAGTCTTGGTTTGTTAAATTTTTATTTTTGATTACTAAATTTTACTTTGAACCTTAAAAAAATATTTCTTTAACATCTTGATATAATATTTTACATTCATTATTGGCTATATCTTCAGCTATTTTTAAAACTTGTTGTTTTTCTGACTTTGTTAAAACATTAAACAATAGTTATATGTTAACTCAATCAAGATTAGATCACTCTAATAATTTTTAGCTACCTTTTTAAACTTCCAAATTTAAACAAATTTTAATTAACATGGTTCTTTTACAAGTTACAAGCACAGTTTTTTCTTTGAGCAGGGAAACCCTTTTAGAATAGCTTTTTTTCTCTTAGGCATATAACCTTATTACTTAAAAGTTTGTTAGTTTTATATAATAAAAGTTATAATACATATATATCATATTACTGAAACCTTTTTCCTTTTGAACTTAACAAATAAAAAAATTTATACAACACATTCAAAAGTCTTAAACAAAATTTTACACAACACGTCAAACACTCAAAATGTTAAAAAAATGTTAAAACTTTTCCTACTAAAGTTCAATTTTTAACCCTGGCAGTTTTAAGCTTAAAAAAATTCACTGTGGGTCTTTTCACGACCTTAAACAAATCTAATTATGGTCAGAGCACAATACAAAGTGAGGGCGTTAGTTTTAAGTCTGTGTTGCCGTTTCTTTTACTCTATGTGGCAGGACGTTTACCCCACTACATCCTCCTCCTGTGTGCCACAGATAACGGGTGCATAAAGAGATAACCCAAGGGCAGGAAGGCCCAAAAGGGGTTATCTCTGGCGCCAGAGGGCTCAAGCCTCAGCTAAGAATGAACATCTTAGTCTGCAGAGCTGGTGGAAGGAGAGATAAAAGAAAATTGCTGACTTAAGAATCATGGTTTTACACTATAAAAGATACATGAACTATCACTGAGGCAGAAGTCTCTCACACCCTAAAGTGTTTGAAGCTTCTCCCCAAAGTTTGGACACAGGCTTCGTGGTTACTTCTCCGGGGATTGAGGGAAAGGATCTCAATGTGCTGCACCAACAAATTGGACGGAAAGATACATTGAATCCTAAGCTTATACTATTTCTTTGCTACCTGTAACTGAAAAAGGTACCATTCTCGTACACTGTATAGTAAACTACTAGTAGTCTTTCTTTTTGTTTTATTCCTGTGTAGTATTGGTTTGCTTTTAAGTCTTATATCTGTTAGTTTCCCCATCTGTTAATAAATGTTTCATTTTATAATAGACAGAACCAGTCATCATTAAAAGAACTTATACATGAGAGTGGGTTTTGGGGTGCTGGTTACCTCAATAAGGTTACTACCTACTGCCAAGGCCTGGGCAGGAGGCAAGGACTGATATTTAACTCCCACGTCCATTCGTAACAATTTTGGCGTAGTCAAGGCAGGATGATGATATATGATTCAAACAATCAGATTAAAGACTTATCAAACTATTTACAGCGGCACAGTGTTAGTCCTCTTCCAGTACACAACTGGTTTGAGTGGGAAAAATTCCAGGAGAACATAACTGGAGAAAATGTAATTGCTCTTGCACTTGCATCATGTTTAAAAGCTGCATGTGAGTGGCGAAAAGAAATTATAAGAGAACATGACAAATTAAAACAAGAGCTGAGAGAATCCAAGGAAATAACCAAAACCTTGGAAGAAAAATTGGAATTAACATCACTAAAAAACCCCGACTGTCTCTGTTAAAGAAATTCCAGAGCTCACAACATCACCTGGGGATGAAAATTATGATATTCAGAAAAACTCTGATGAAATTGGTGATTCAAATGTTGAATTACATCCTAACCAAAACACCAAACCTCTACCTCTTAAAGAGAGAGGAATTCCAGAACTTAAATTGAAATCCCTAATTAAAGGTGAACTCTCCGAGGGACCCCAAGGTGATCAGAGGAAAAATATGTTCACAACATTTCCCTACAATGCCCTACCATCACCAAATCTCCAGGAAAAGTATAAATATCTGAGGAGTTTTTGTTTCAGAGGGAAAAATGAAATATTATGGGACGGTATAGAAAGTTTTAGATTCTGGGCTGTGAGTGTGCTGCTATATCATGAACCAAATCCTCCTGACTTAATAAGTACACACGGGCCAGGAGGAGCAATGCAGTTAGCTAAAATTACCTCTGCTGCTGCTGCAAAAATCAACTGTTTGCAAATAAAACACAAACCTGCAGATATAAGTATGTCAAACTCTGCAGAGACGATTCTTACCTTACTGAAAGGAACTCCAAATGTACTAAGATTGTTCAGTAGAGAAATGGGTAACAAGTACCTCAACTATCAAGTATCCATAGCTCCTTTTGGATAATTGGGGGAGGAAAAGCAGCAATTCAAACCCTTCCCCTCACAGAGAAAAAAAAAATACTAACACTTCTTTACAGCAGAGAAAAACCCTAAGCTGGACACTCTCAAACCAGCTTCCCTCCATTCCTGCATGTTAACAACTTCTAACTACTCTTATCTCTTTAGTGAGAGCAGGGAAAACCTTTAAAGCTTTGTAACTAACACCAAAGTTTGAAATCTCTTTCAAATACTCCTACAGGAGCCACAAAACTAAATTTAAGTTTTTAAGAGAAATAAAATTAGAATTAGTTAAACTAATTCTAATAAAAGGTGTTATCTCTTACACTACTAAAATCTGTTTTGGTATAATTAAAACCTTTCCACTATGGGTGTCCCCAGTGCATTTACACATAGCAGTTTGCATGTTGACTGCCTTCAACTAAATGCCAAATTCCCTTTTTGGAAGGTAAAGTTCCTGGCTTTTTCTGTGGTAACCACAAACAGAGTTCACTCAAATACTTTGGGCTTTCTTTTAGTGTGTATCTGTATGCATAGAAATTACCTGTGTGCTTGTGTGTGTATGTGTGTGGCTACCAAGTTCCAAACAGTGAAACAGCAACTTCAGAGATGCAAATTGATATTGCTAAAGTGAGAGATAGACAATAGAAACTCAACTCCTCCTGCCTAGATAAGTCAAACCAGTTTTCTCTCTCTCTCAACTCCCCAAACTCTACTTGCTTGCAAAGACAAAATTTACATATGAAAAGCATGGCAAATACTAGTGGTATCTCACTCTACAACAGAATTGGTTAATGAATACCACTGCCTTTGCTTCAAATCCCAAAATAAAAAAATCAACCTTCTAAAAATGGCCCCAATATTACCTGCTTCTGCTGTAACTAATGTCAAAAAATACCTTACACCCATTACAGCCAAACAAGGGATAACTAAAGTAATTAAAAATTTAGAACAGAGGGACATCATATTTAGAACACACTGCATACAACTCCCCTGTCTGGCCAGTGAAAAAAAACAGATGGGAGCTGGCATTTAACAGTTGATTACTGGAGACTTAACGCAAACACAGGGCCTTTGACTGCAGCTGTCCCAAACATTGCAAATCCCACTGCTACACTGCAAGCATCAGCACACTAGTGGATGACAGTGTTAGACATAAAGGACATGTTTTTTATAGTACCTGTTCAGGAAGAAGAAAACGCAGTGAGACTTACAGCACAAGACATATGGAATAAACTGAATGAAGAGGGAATAGAAGTACCCTCAACTAAGTGTCAAGGACCCTCTAAAGAAGTTAAATTCTTGGGTATTTGGTGGGTAGCAGGCCAAGCTGTAATTCCAAATGAAGCAATTACAAAATTGGATACTTTATCTACCCCCACAACAAAAAAGAAACTGCAACAAATCATGGGTACTCTGGGATACTGGAGAAATCATGTGCCTGGATTTTCTATAATAGCAAAACCCTTATACATGCTAATGAAAAAACATCAGAAGTGGGAGTGGTTAGATAACCACAAACAAACTTTATAAACACTAATAGAAGAATTGAAAACATACCAATCACTTGGACCAGTTCACCCCAGCAATCCTATAATAGCTGAATGGGGTTTTGCTGAACATGGAACTTACTATAATTTGTTTCAAAAGGGACCACACGGGCGAAAACAACCACTGGAGTTTAGTTCCACAACATTAAAAGACACTAAAAGAAAATACACTGATTGAAAAAAGAGATTGTTACAAAAGGAAGATTTGAATGTTTGTTTTTACAGGTAAAGTCCTCATAAATCCATATAGGTTGAGTTAAAACTCATAGAAAAACCCCAAATGTTACAAGCCTATTGTAACAACAAAGTGGATTAACTACAAATTAATTCACAGTACTGATATCAATTTGATAAATAATTGTACCTTATTTATACAACACAAAACAGAGGCTAACCAATAACCAGGAAGATGTGTAAAGACACTCTGATCAACCTGGTAAATAGATTATATCAGACCTCTGAAAACATCTAGTGGTTACAAGTATATCTAGACTATTAAAACCACAAAGAACAAACATACCAATACAAAAACTACTATCTCAAGACTTAAAGACTAATTTTCCAGTCTCCCTGTCCTAAACCCTATACAGTGACACCCTTGCCTCTGTGCAAGTTTGGCATTGCTCTAAAGCAAAGCAAGCTGGAGACAAACCTGCATTGTTTGCTGGGTGGCATGGACTATGAATTCCAGGCCAAGTAACCTGAGACCTAAGACATCTCCAGAATGATAAAGCCATGTTTTTAAAGCAAAGTCTCATCCTGTGTTCCTGCTGATATCTAAAACCACTTACGCTTTGTTTTCTGTGGCTCAGTTACAGCAGCATTTCAAAGTAATTTCTGTAGATTGTTTCCTTAAAGGGGAGGAGTGAAGAGCAACAGGGCTTTTTTCAGTCTTAGACTGTTATATGACTTCATAGTTTTTATTCTTCTTCTATGATAATGACTCTGGTAGCATAAAAATGTTATGTGAAATTAAGTCTTTTAAGAAAGAGGAAGGTGAGGAGGGAAGGATTTCTAGCTGCCTAACTGTGGGGGTAATTAGGAAGGTGTCAGCATTACTGGAAAGCATTGATGACAACTTTCTGACATAAGTAGTGGAGGATCCCATGAGGAGTGGTGTGCTCCTCAGCCTTATACTAAGAAACAGATAATGCCTTGTTGAAGATGTGAAGGTTGAGGGCAGCCTTGGCTGCAGTGACCATTGTGGAATTCAGTAGTGGGCAAGGAGAAAACAGGGCAGCAAGGCTGTAATCATGGACTTCAGGAGAGCTAACTTTAGCCTCTAAAGATCTTTTTGGAAGAATCCTGTGAGAACAGATCCTGCAGTGAAGAGGGTTCCAAGGGAGCTGATTGATATTCAAGGATCACTTCCTCCAGGCTCAAGAAGGATGCATCCTGATGAGCAAGAAATCAGACAAAGGGGGAAGAGATCTGTGTGGATGAATAAAGAACTCCTGTCATTACTCAAGTGTGACCAGGAAATACACAGGAGATGGAAGCAGGATCAGGCCACTTGGAATGAATATAGAGAGGTTGTCAGAGTAAGTAGAAATGAGACCAGAAAGTTAAACAAAGACAAGTGCTGGATTCTGCACCTGGGATGGGGCAACCCTGGGTGTACAGACTGGGGAATGAGAGGCTGGAGAGCAGCCCCATGGAAAGGGACCTGGGAGTCCTGGTTGATGGCAAGTTGAATGTGAGTCAGCAGTGCCCTGGCAGCCAGGAGGGCCAACCCTGTCCTGGGGGGCATCAGGCACAGCATCACCAGCTGGGCAAGGGAGGGGATTATCTCACACTGCTCTGCACTGAGGTGGCCTCACCTCGAGTGCTGGGGGCAGGTTTGGGAGCCACAATATAAAAAAGATAAAGCTATTGGGAAGTGTCCCAAAAAGGGCTACAAACATGGTGAAGGGCCTTGAGGGGAAGCCGTATGAGGAGCAGCTGAGGTCACTTGGTCTGGTCAGCCTGGAGGAGACTGAGGGGAGACCTCATTGTGGCCTTCAATTTCCTCCCAAGGGGAAGTGGAGGGGCAGGTACCAATCTCTTCCCTTTCGTGACCAGTGACAGGATTCAAGGGAGTGGCTTGAAGCTGAGCCAACGGAGGTTTAGACTGGATATTAGGAGAAGGCTCTTCACCCAGAGGGTGGTTGGGCACTGGAACAGGCTCCCCAGGGAAGTGGTCACAGCACCAAGACTGACAGAGTTCAAGAAGTGTTTGGTCAATGCTCTCAGGCACATGGTGTGATTCCTGGGGTGTCCTGTGCAGGGCCAGGAGATGGAATTCGATGATATCTGTGAGTCCCTTCCAACTCAGCACGTTGCATGATTCTGTGAATTCTAAATCTTCCATTGTTTCTCTAGGATTTTTTTTTTAAATTTTGATGTGCTGAGCATCAAAAAACTTAGAACTAATAAATACTGAATGGAACTGAAACCAACCTTAACTGACAATATGTATGTTCTCTTAATAGAATCTGGTTCTGCAATTACTGCTTCCTGTGTTGGTTTGGGAAACTCTACAACACCTCCACCCAGACAGGCAGGAACACCTGTGCCAGGATATAACAGTAAGAGTATGCTAAAAATGTTACTAGGAAAGGACATTGCTTATATTCGTAAGTGCTCCTTAATTGTTATATCTTGTAGCAAAAGAAAATTACTGTCTTATTAACATATTTTTCCTCCTTCCTGCTTTCTTGTGTGTTGTGGAATGTGATTGTGAATAAAATATTCAGTTATCTTCAAGAAAATTGATCAACTACTTCTGCCTTTATTATATGAAAAGGCTAGCACATACTTCGATGCATTACTCATCTATACTTCTACATGCACTTCTGCACTTCTGCACAACTTGAGAGAGTTGTTAAGCAAACTATCTTTCAGTACCTGTGGAGCATTTTTATTTCCAGCCAGGAGAAATGGTAGGCTATGGACCTATCAATTAGCTGCTGGATGCCTGCCCAGATTTGGGCAGCCGCGAGCTAGCGATGATCCGGAGTGCCCCTGACCCTCTCGAGCGCGTGACTCTCCGGAGGCTTCAAGTATGAGCCTGCCAGTGGGCTGCTCACCTAGCAGGTGTAGCGCTAGGAGCAGGAACAGGCGCAGCTAACAGCTGAAGAAGAGAAGAGAAGGACCTCTGGTTTGGGTATTCTGTGCACGTTTATTGCGGAGCCTTGCACAGAGGGAGCCCAGGGACCAAGAGGCCCTGAGCACCCCCTGACACGAACTTATAAGGGGGAATAACAACCAGTCATCCGAGGGTTCAGGGGCAGAGTTAGGGAGGGTCCAGGGTAAACAGTCCAATGGAGGGGAGGAGAGGGAGGGGTTAGGAGGGAAGAACAAATCAACGACTGAACAAAGGGGAACTTTCTGGAACACGGGGAATTATTGACATAAGTAATAGCTTATCAGGGAGACCTAGGCAATCCCATCAGACCCCGGGCTAAACCACTGTTTCCTCCATCCCAGGGGGAAATCCCCTGGTCCCGGGAGCCCTCCACCAGGCCCCCCCCTCCCCCTTGGGACCTTCCGGAGCTCTTTGGTCTTCATAACAGTGGTTTACAACCACAACGTGGACCAACATGAAAAGGATGACCACTCATTGTCTGGAAGGTATTTACATGTAGGGGTGCAGCCACAGGATTAAGAATGCAAAAGTATTTTAGTGCCTGGGAACTCTGATTTTAACATAGTTATAAAGAGTTACTTGAAATCTGAAAAATAATTACATTAAAGATCAAGTGGTCTTCAGGAAAAGTTCTCACGTCATTGGTCAGAAAGATCTAAGCTGTTATTTTCTTTAATACATGTAAGTGGTGATGAGCATTAAAGAAAAACCCAAACATTTTTAGCAGCTCTTGGTTTTGGCATTACAGTTACGGCAAGAAGATAAGCAATAGTTTAAGAACAACATTAAAACAAAGCCATTAAGTTTCTCCAGAGTTCTAATAAATAGGAAAGAGTGAAAGAATGTGATTTCATCATGCATGTTCTCAGATGATAGTCAGGACTAGGAAAAAATAAGAGTAGCAAGAATATAACAATTTCTGATGAATATTTTGGAACATTTGGACTAGTATGAGTAAAGAACTTCTTCAAAGAGAATGATGGAAATGTCTTTAGCATACCTTATAAACAAAACAAAAAATGAGCACTGAAATTCACTAAAGATTTATGGAATAACTAGTCTTTCAGTCTTTGACCAAATATGTCCTGTAATGCAGCTATTCACAAACTAGTGATTTTTAAAAAATACTCTATATTGGCCACTGTCTTGCTTCTGTTTGATATTGTTTTCCTGCTGTTACTATATTTATTAGAGGTGATCCTTGCGCCAGTTAGAAGATAGATACTGTGGTTTTAGTTTATACATGCAACTCTTAATGGCTGGTAAATACATGCTTCAGTATAAATAGAAAGATGCAAGATCTACTTTTTTTTTTTTTTAAACACATATAAATTATTTCCTATTACATATTGCTAAAAAGAAACTGAATTGTTGCTCATTTTTAAGAACAAAGGGAGCAAAAGTTATGGTATCAAAGTGCAGTGGCACAAATTGCATTTAAAAGTGAGTCAAGATACTAATTTCTAGGTCTGTTGCCTTAAATCAGAGATTATACTGTACTTTTCCCTTGATCTACTTGAACCTTTGCAGATAATTTCAGTGCATTTTCAGACTGAAGCAGGTCCCACATTTTGAAGAAACTACTCAGTTCTTCAGTAATTAAGTAATTAAGTAATTAATTAATGAGCAGCATAGTATCTCACTTCTCCAAATTTTTCTCCATTAAAATACACAGCTTGCAAGGAGAGGACTAAATACTGGGATTGGTACCTTGATGAAACAGTTACAGTAAACTGATTAGATTTTACTTAGTATCATAAAAATAGGAGAGAAAACATTGACAGCTACACAAGCAGGTCTTGGTAAAACTGGCCTTGTGTACTTGCTTGAGTCTGTGCGCTGAGCCATTGCTCCCAGCAAGCTCTTCAGTTAATTTAAAATTACCATCATCTTCGAAGGAGTACCTTCAGCCAGAAATAGTAAATTACAGATGTTGGTGTTCTTTGAAGAGATAGGATATATTACTCATATGAGTCGTAGCAGAGTTTTAGTCAGAAGTCTGTCAAGTCTGCCATCCACTTTTCCCCATTTCCTCTGGAACTCTGTAATACAGAATATAAGATCATTTGTAGAGATTTAGATACAGCTGAACATTGCTTTCTTTGCTTGGGCAGGCTTCAAAAAGCATGTAATCGTTATCAGCCCAATCTGTCAAAATCTTCCCTCCCTGTTTTTCTATGGTTTAGTTGCTTCACCTTATGTAATTTCATTATCATAGTCCAAGCTGATATCTGTCATTCCTTTCTTTTGCCCACACCTTGAGATGGAGTGAATGGTTGTAGTATCTTCATTTCCCAGATAATTGCACAAAAGGGGCTATTTCAGATTATTTCCTCAGAAATGTGAGTATCAGGATATGATGCTTTCACTGAAGGTGGTGGACCAGTGTCATCCAGGGAAAAGGATTCATTTGGGAAGTCTGGATTCTGTCCTGTACTTTGAGCATTACCCTGCCGTGCAGCTTTGGGTTTTTCAAGAGTGTCTTAGATTACAATGGTATGTATTCTATCACCATCTTCGTGGGATGCTGGGGGCCGGGCGTGGCAGTGTTCCTGATAGCCGCAGAACGGTTTGCTAATAGGCCGGTCGTTAGGGCCAGGCGTGGCAGTGTTCCTGATGGCTGCAGAATGGTTTGCTAATGGGCCAGTCGTTGGGGCCGGATGGGCACTTCACTCACCCCAAACATTGCAGATAGTGGCTCATCATCCCATTGTGAGATGCCCCGCCCAGGGGGAGGAACCAATGTATCCCGATCTGCATATAAACTGAGATCTGAAGCACTATAGGCAGCTTTTTCCACGGGATTCCCAGAGGAAGACCAGACCCTTCTACACCACCACTGGACCTTCAGAAGAGAACTACACCTTTCTCAGGATCATTACTTCAACAAAACCGCATCTATCACTCCCAGAGGACTGCAACCACCTTCTAAGTAGACTACTACCAACACCCTGACCAACAGGGTGTCAGGTTGCATTCTGACTCTGTCAGTGGTTTCTTTTTTTTTTTTTTTTTTGTATTACTACATTTTTCCTATTAAATTGTAGTTCTGACTTTGAGCCTCTCACTGATTTGCTTTCAAGAGTTACTTGATCTATTTGTTGTTATTTCTTGCTCATTTTACCCACATATTTTTTTATTTACATTTGTCATGTGTCTTAATGGTCCTTTGCTATGTGGAAGTTTAGATTTTCCAGCATGAAAGCTTCTTTTACTTTTTAGTTCTGTGTTTTTACTTATTGGGACTATGTGCTATTTCTGCTTCCAAAGCATGAGTATTATTTAAGGCTTTTTGTACTTAAGTCTGAATGTTAATAAAGTCATGAGATTATCCAGTTTGGTACTCCCAAATTACTTAATTCCTTTTGTTGCTTGGAGTATTGCCATTCTGAAGTGTGGCATAAATTGGTATCCATAAAGACACTTTCCTTCACCTAAAAATACACTACTAAGCTTGAGTTTCCTTCCTATATTATTTTTTTACAGTCATGATTCTGGATGAAAATAAGAAACCAGCGAAGGCAAAGACTTTGGGAAATACTGTGGTAAAGTAAGAAAAAGAAATATCTTACAGTTAAAAGAAACTTCCTACATGGGTTGATTGTCTTTTGTCTAAAGCTTATATAAAATTAGAGTAATTTAAGTAATGAAGATTGAAAAGCATGTTTCTCTCTGATACTGATATCAAACTCCCAGAATGTTTTATGTCTATTAATGTTGAAAAATTGCAGATGAAATTGTGTAAGTGAATGAGTGTGGATTGCTGGGGTTTTTTCTTAGATTACAGCAATGTTTACCATTTTCTTAATTACCAGAGTGTTGGCACAGGATGATGCCTTCCTCTTGTGATGTATGAGCAAGTTACTGAATCACTCCTTTCACTATTTTATCTTTCAGTTTAGAGAAATAGTACAGCAGTATAGATTGGCATGCTTTGGCTTGCAGGTGTGATGATGCCTCTTCTTTCACCATCTCCTAATCCCAACTGATGCACCTTCTTAGAGGGAGAACATGTATTTTCTGTTCTCTGTAAAAAAAAAAGCGAGATGTCTCTGTGTGTGCTTTGCATGAAAGAGTGTTCATTTGTAGCAGTACTTGGACAAAATACATACAGGAAAGGATTCCAGGAAAAAAAATTGAAAAACCCTACTGTGCATCATGTAGGCGATTTTTAGTACCATTTACCAGACTTCTGCCAGATGAATTCTATAAACTTGAATATTCTTTTTGAAAGTACACCTTTCTCAGCACATTTCCTTAGATAAAAAGGCCTCTGTTTAGATCACCCTGTGAACATCAGTTACATTTATCTTGCCTGCTGCCTTCTCACTGTTGCCAGAACCTTTCCTTACTCCTGTAACATTCTATAGGCTACTGGTCTTCACAGCCCATGCTGGCTCTGTATGGATATTTTACAGGCTCTTAGGCAAATGGCATTTTCCTCAAACAGTTTTTTTTCCTCAGAGAGAGACACCTCTGTGATGAGTGTGATAGCTGTAACCACCTCTTTTTTCAGTCACAGAAAATAACTTCAGCTCTGAACACTTTCCAACTGCCAGCAAATACAAGTCCCAAAGGAAATGTATTTATCCATTTCTTCTGAGGTAGATTCTTTGAGAGCTGTGGTAGCTTAGAGTCTTCACTGCTTGCTTAGATGAATGAAAGGAAATACAAAGATTAGTATTAACCTTCAGTGAACTGAAAATCTGTCAAAAGCTGAAGCATTGGGACGTATGTACCAGTTTCGATGAATTGTTTATGCAGTTAGCTGAGGATTGCAGTTGGCTGAGTGAGGCACATGAGCTGGGGGCGAGAGACAGAAGCTGCAGGCGCTGGAGCTGCAGACGTGCAGCGCTAACCGTGTGGGTGGACTGGCGCAGTGCTTGCATGGGAAGTGGAGTTGCCAAGGTGGGGAGGCTTTTTACTCAGCTGTACAACTGATCTAATGTAACCTGACCCCTGTGGAGACTAAAGTAGTAGCATCACATGAAGTTACTGTACTGTGTAATGCAGATGTGTGTTTTCAGGATGAAGTCTATACCCTGCCTCATTCTCAGCATCTTCGCCTAAGCCACCAGGACACAGAGGCGAAGTTTTAAGTGCTCACATGGTCTCCCCTGAGTCAGCAGACTCATATTTAAGCATAGTTTTCTTGCGACACATATAAGATTATACATTCACTCCATTGTTGAGTACGTGCATGCATTTCATGACCAAGCACAAATAATTAAAATTGCTCCAACCTTTTACAGACTTTGGTTTGCAGTATCAGTAACCCAGCTCAGGGTGGGAAACTCTCTTTCAAAGTTCTCACCTCTGTAGTGCCTGAAGCCATAATAAAACATAGGCTTATAATCAATGGAGAGAGAAAAGGTATTTTGTAAGAAAATTGATCCTAGCTGCTTAGATATTCAGACTAGTTATTATTATTCATTATATTATTCATGCCTAGTTATTCAACTAGGATGGAATAAATCACCTTCTGGATGTGTTCATGTCTCTCCAGTGCCTGCAGGAGTGCCACAGTTAGCTTCGGGTAGGTATTTAGTCTTATCTACCAAAAGAGGAATGGAATTAACTCCATCTTTAGCAACTCTGCCAAACAAGTTGAATTATATACTAAAAGGTAATGTTGGAATACGTGTGAGTACATTTTTGAGTTTTACTATCTTTAAATGCCTGTCAGGAGTGATATTGCCATATTAGATCCTGTTTGGGGTTAATATCTACCTCTTCTAGCCAGAATTTATCTTCCCTAATGTTGCCCCATTGACAGTTTCCCTATTTGTGGTAATATGTTCACTCTATTTATACAGTATTTAGTGAGCAAATGTTCAATAAAAAGCTTACTCATTCAATATTTCTTAGAATTCATTAAAAAAAGTCAGTATCTGTGTGGAAGTATGAAGCAACCTGAAGCCAGGATTGTAACCATTAAAATGCTCAATAGAATGCTAACCAAGAGAGCTTAAAGGAAAGAAAAGGGAAAGAAAAAGATATGATCTTTTGCAGCACACTGTAGTACCTTGGTATTTCATTTAAAAAAGTAAAGGAAGATCTTGTAAGACTTGATGAGTCAACATTTGGGCTTTCCAACTGGGATACACCCATGGGAAAAAGCACAGGTCTCTTTGTGCTCTTCCACTGCCCAGGAAGAAATGGAGGCGATGGCAATATGTTCTTGTATGCAAGGGCTATACGGCTAAGTACAGTGAAAATTTGCTAGACCTATAAGATGAAGAGCCCTAGAAAGCAGTGACTTTCAAATGAGCTTTTTACGTTACAGTGGTGTCTTGGGTTAGGCTAGAGGGGTCAAAATTTAGGAAGTGATCTGTGCTGCAGGAAGGAATACAACTTCCTTCCTGCGAGAGAGAGCCAATAATCAGGTAGTTTTAAGAGTTGATAGGTAAGTAAACCAATTGAAAAGTTGATCTGCCTTCAAGGAAAAAACCATATATAAGCAGAGACTCTCTGACGCTCTTCCTCTTTGGACCTGCTGCTGCTGTGTAGAGAGGAGCAGCTCCTGCTTCTCTCGCTGGTAAGGCCCCCCCCACCTCCTTTCAAAGGAGAGATGGGGGGGGGGGAAGGGAGGTTTTACGGCAGCCGTGCCGCTGCAGCCGGGCAGGCATGGGGGAGGAACGGCTGGAATCTTCAGCAGATCCAGCTCAGCCGGTGTGTCAGCTACACGAGAGGGAGAGCCAGGCCCCTGCTCCGGGCCAGGCAAGGACCAGGCCGGACTCCATCCAGCTCGGGCCAGGCCCGGCCCTGTCACCCCGGGCCCAGATGGCCCTACCAGGCCGAGCCAGCTTGGCAGAGCCAAGCAGAGAGACTCTTGAGAGCGTCTGGCATCCAGCTCGGACCTGTTCAAACAGCCCGGCAAAGAGCACGTGATCCTCACACTGCCGGAGAGAGAGAGAGAGAGAGATTAACTCTCTCCATGCCTGGACTAAACTCACAGACACCCATCCTTCCTCGCAGAGAGAGGAACGAGTGAGGACACCTACATAGTGCAGCGCAGAAACTTTACAGTCAGTGAGGAAAGCAGAACTGATACTTACAAAAAGGTGCATGGGAAGTGCTTCAAGAGTGAAGCTGAAAACTCTTTTAGAGAACCATGGTTGGAGACTGAGCTAATAAATTCTCTGTAATATATGAAGATATAGTCCAAAGGGGGATGTGAAGTTCTTATTGCAGCCAATGAACTGAAATACCTAAGTACAGACAAGTAAGTGTTAAAAAAGTACAGCCTAATGAGAAACTAGAACCAAGAGAGAGGAGAGGCTGTAACCCAGAGCCCTGGTTCTGGGGAGAATGCTAGAGAACCTGAGTTGTCAGGAGAACCTGTGTTGCTAAGCACAAAAGAAGAGATTTTCTTTGTTACTGCAATTGAATTGGGCATCCTTAAAACAAGTACCCTGTAGACTGTTCATAACCCACCCAAGTAGCTGTGGGAAGGCTACTGGTGTGGGAGGGATCCACCATTAAGCTGAACTTTGCTCCGGGCGGCGGTTAATGGTGAGACAGGAGACCCATAAAAACTGTATTTTTCTTACAGAAGATCCATGGTGTAAGCAAAAGAAACTTCTCTCCCTAAATGAACTAGAACAAGAGCTGTTTCTGAAGTGGTAAACTGACTAGAAGTCGAAGTGCTGTCTTTTGTATGTTGTCAGAGAGAATGAAATAGAGAGGTAAAGAAGGAAAAGTAGTCTAGGAAGTTTGTTCTGATTTTTCTTGGGGTTTTTTTTCTTTTTCCCTTTGTCTTAGGTATATTAATAAAACTTCTTTGTACTTTATAAAGTTTGAACCTGCTTTGCCTACTCCTAATCCTTATCTCACAACAAGCAATCAAGTAAATTTAAGTAAGTGTGCTAGAATTTAGCCACAAACCTGAATAGGCGAACTAAAACCACTACATTCAATGGTGTTTCCGCCCGGTTTTTCAAACCAAATAATGGGCAAATTAATGGGAGTTTGAGATAAGGATTGATTAAGAGGAATAATAGGCAAAGCATGTATTAAAATACAAGATAAAGTAAATAGTCGTAGAAACTGTGTATTGTAGTAGTCATATAAAGTCTAGAGGTAGAGGTTTGTGTAAGAAGCTTTCTGTTTAGTTTAGTACTTTTTCTAAGTAAAGATTGTATGATTAATGTAATTTTGATAATAAGTCTTATATATAGTTTTTCCCCGAAGGCGAGAGGTGGAATGTCCTGGGTTAGGCCAGAGGGGTCAAAATCTAGGAAGTGATCTGTGCTGCAGGAAGGAATACAACTTCCTTCCTGCGAGAGAGAGCCAATAATCAGGTAGTTTTAAGAGTTGATAGGTAAGTAAACCTCTGGATACACAGGCAATATGATTCTTTGTTATTCAGTAGGGAAACTGAAAAGGAGCCAACATTACTGTCTGTGGATGTGATGTTAGTACATCCATTGATGCATTATGCTTAGTTCTTATGTCTGTATTTCAAAAGACTATGGAGAAAGTGACTGGATTTATGGGAAAATATGAATGAGAGTGACCTGAGTGCTGGAATCCATGTGGTACAAAAACCTGTTGTATGTAATTCACCCAAGATCAGTAAAACAGTAACTTTTTCAAGGCCAGGAAATACTCAGAGGACAAAAAAATCTCTGAGAGATGGCTGTCTATTCTAGAGTAAAGAAATTGGAAGCTGAAGCTAGATGCATTCAGATGAGAAATAAAACACTGTTTTAGCAGTGAAAGTATTAAGACATTGGAATAAATTTTTGCTAGTGTCGTGGTTTACTTTGATATTTTTAGGTCTAACCTAGATACTTATTTCAACCAAAAGTTGTGGGGTTGAGGCAGGATTTAATAGATGGCATCTTTCAACCTGTGTTATATGGAAGGTCAGTTTAAATAAAGAACCTGTGCAAAAGATTTATCTTCCTAACAGCTTTCTTCATGTTTCTCAGCTTTGTCTTTTCTCTTTACACATAAAAGAATAAGTAGGTCTTCCAATGTGAGATCAGTTTGTCCAAAGATGGTTTTTCTAGCAGATCTCTGGCTGAGTACATGTAAATACCATTTCAACTTTCCTTACTTTGAAATTTTTCCAAGCACTTTCACTAGTTTTTGATGGCTTTTTCTCTTTCCCCACTAAAAGAAAATCCACGCTGAGATCAACTACTTTTGTGACCCCTTTCAGCTAACAAAAGTAATATTTCATGCAGACTGATGAACGTTCAAGATCATCTACTCTTCTCCACCCTTTTTTCTGTGTTGTTGTTCCTAGAGTCTGAAAAAGCTTCCACTTGTCTTTCAAACTTGCAATCAAAAATTTTTATAAGAGTTGTGTTTATGCACAGCACTACATAAATACTGAGTAATAATTATAGCTGCCAGTCAAGATTATTTTGTTCCATTCAGAAGCCCAAACTCATTTAACAGTGGCTTATATTTGCTTTGACTGGCTGTAATGAACAGTCTCTGAGTGTCATTGTCTGCCATAAAATAAAAGGATGTCTTTCTGAATTCCAGCAAGGTAACGTCTCCAATAATTTTTTTATTTCATTTTAGAAATCTGCTTTTCTGTGCAAATTCTCTATTGAGTTCCCTGTCTATAATTGCTTGGTTCCATTAACAAGGAATCTTACACCATTTTGGTGAGTGGCATTCTGAAAGGATGTAGTATGTGGGAGTCAGATTTCTTGGGCTAAGCTAAAAGTGGAGTGTTCTGTGAAAGGTCAACCACCATTGTATGAAAAATAAATGAACTGTGAAGCAATGCTTATAAAAACAAGTAATGATTGTCATTTAAAATTCTCTACCAGAAAACTATAGCCTGCACGGGGACTGTCCCGGTGGACAGACTCCGGCAGCATGTCCCAGAAGCGTCCCTCGTGGAGCTGCTCTGGTGGGGCTGCTTAAGCTCCTGCTGCAGGCTCTGCTACCCTGCTGGTGGGCACAGAGACAAGTCCTAGCAGGTCCAGGGGTAAAGAATAAGGGAGAGATCTTCTGTATGGGTATCCGAGGAGTTTATTAACAGTTCCTTGCTCAAATGGGTCCAGGGACAGAAGACCCAGAACAAAGGAGAGCACAGACTTTTATACAGCAACAACCAACCAATAAGCTGAGGGTCCAGGGGCGGGGGGGAAGGCGGGATAAGCTTACACAGTCCAATAAGGAGAGGGAAGGGGAGGAGAGAGAGAACCACAACCAATGGAGTACCGAGTAGCACAGAACCTTCTAGATACAGATACATATGCATAAGGGGTGGAGAACAAACAGTCCAATCAGGGGGATGCAATTAACATAGGAAGAACCCATCAATCACGTGGAAGAAACTATGTTCCTCCAGAGGGAAGGGGAGGATTCTCAAACCTGAGCAACCCTCTACCATGGCCCCTTAGATCCCTTGGGACCTTCTGGATCTTCCTGGGCATCAGTGGTAGCCTCAACGACCACCACAGAAAACAGTTACTGTTAAAGTACTTCAGAGTTTTTTTGTGGTGCTGTCATGCTCTTTCATCTTAGTCTCTCCAGTTTATAATGGAATTACCTGTTTATCTTTGTAAAATGGAACCAGAATGAATCCTTGTCAAATGAACCCATGTGATTTAAATCATTAATTTAACAACTCCAGCTGTATATGTATATCTGATCAGTATGTTCAAGCCTATTTTCAGTATGCTTGCATTAGGAAATTAGAGTAATTTTTGCTGTGATTTTTTTCAATTTCCATAGCATTCATCTGGCACTTCAGAAACTATAAGAATGGGACACAAGCTAGGAAAACCTAGTCTTACCCAATCTGAGAGAGACCTTTATTCCCAAGTTCTAAAAATCCTTTTTGCTAGTAATTTTAAGTTTTCTAAGGGTGATCTTTCTAAGGGGAAACTGAAATCCTTTATTATTTAGATTTCTAAACATTTCTCGGATATTAACGAGGACTCTCTCCTTTCTAACTTCTTTTGGGATCTCGTTGGAAAAACGATCTACTCCCTTCAGGCTTCTGGTGACTTTTCTGTTTCTCATTATATCCACACCCCCACCCCCCCCCCCCCCCCCCTTCACGTGCTCTCCCTCCGCAAATCGGAGCCGGCAGTGTAGCCACACTCGACACACTGCCAGCCCCACTTCCACCACTTTATCTTCCCCCTCTCCCTGCCGTCCCCGCCCCCACCCCTTACCACGCATTCCAGTACCCCTGCCGGACTTTGTGATGCTAATAACGTAGCTCTGGCTACACCACACAATCCTGTTTTACCAGTTTCCCTGCCTCAAACCGAGCTACCCCCACCTATTCCCCCTCAGGGCATACAAGTCCGGGTTCCCCCCCTGCCCATTCGGTTTCCCCTGCAAACCCCTCTTCCATAACTTCTGCTTTAAATCCTGCTGCATTAACCCCCTACCCCCAACTGTTTCCAGCTGCTGCCGCTGAATTCAAACAGCCTTGCAAAACCAGCAGCTGCACCGAGCTAACTTCTGTCTCTCCCGAGATCTGTAGCTGCTGCACGCTACGCAGCCCTGCGGCTATAGCCCCCCCGCCCCCTTCCCCCGGCTGGGACATGCCCCCTGCAGCGGCATGCCACTCCTGATCCCCTGCGATCCCCGCCCCCACCCTGACTCAGGAGCTGCCAGCATCCAGGGGCTGCGGCGCTTTTCCCCATGCCGTTCAAATCCAGGCTGTCCCGACCCCTCCTAGGGAACACAGCTCCTCTTTTTCAGACGATTACGATAGCTCTGCAGACTGACTCAGAGCGTGACCCCTGGACAGAGACACGGAGAGAAGCCACCCGGGAGGGAGATGTTGAACTTGCTCAAAAGATCTCAGCCTTTCCAGTTGTTTTTACAAAAGGAAGGCGAGGGAGACCCTCAGATAAAAAAACATGGGAACCAATTCATTATAAAGAAATCGAAGAGCTTTGCAAGGTTGCTAAGGAACACGGGCGGGGATCCCATTTTTTTAGAAACTTATTAGAAGCCACCTTCTCAGTACATTTGCTCATCCCGCATGACATTAAAAATATTGCTAATTGCCTCCTTACCCCGGCAGAATATATGCTTTGGGACAGGCATTGGAAAAGACAATTAAAAACATTATCTGACTCCTATTCCAAAGATGCTAATTGGCCAAATTTTACTGTTGAGCAATTAGCTGGAGAAGGTGAACTTCAAAAACCCTCTGACCAAACAAGCACTATACCTGAAGCTGCACTGCAGGATATATCCATTGCAGCAAAAACATCGCTGCTTCTTACCCCTGATGACTCGATTCCCACACAACATTTTTCTAACATGAAACAAGGAGTGGATGAGAGCTTTACTAAATTTGTGGACAGGTTAAAGGTGGCCCTAGAAAAACAAATAGAAAGTCCAGAGGGGCAAAAAGAACCTTTAAGTTAACTTGCTATGGCAAATGCTAAGGAACAATGTAAGACTATCCTGAGGACTTTACCCCTGGACACAGAACCCACCATAGAGCAAATGGTGGAAGGCTGCATATGCTATACATCCACTGAAAACACAGTTGCCCAAGCAGTTGTGAAGGGAATTGCAGAAGGGGTATCTGGTGCATTTGCAGCAGTAGCCTCAAAAGATAATGCTCGCTGTTTCAACTGAGGAGAATTTGGACACTTTATAAAAGACTGTCCAGAAAAGTCACCCACCCAGGACCGTTGCACCACCTACCAGAGGCCCCAGAGATAGCAGCAGTACCCACAGCGCCCGGGAAACTTCCAGCGGAGCACGTGATGGCCTTGTGCTATGACAACAAATCACAAGCCCTACCACCTTGACGGGTATGCAAAGTCCACCGCCAAGTATCAGGAGTAGGCAGGTGGACCTTGGAAGGCACCATCATCTCCGGAGACCCCAGCGCACATAAGAGAGACCCATCACATGGACCGATACAGATGGGAACCCGACGCCAGCTGGTAACATTTCTGTCCATTGACTTTACAGATGAGTGTTTTTACCATATCCCCACAGGGAAATACAGACCACAAAATGGTCCATGGGACATTCTCATAGTGGGTGACAATTTTCATGGTCCAGAGGAAATTTTTGTATTGCTGGAAATACAAACAGTACACCCCGGACAAGAGATCTTTGTCCAGCTTTGCTGCACAGACCTACCCTTTTACCTTTCACAGGAAATACCAGTTGCGGAAGCCTTTTTGCTTCCACAGGACTGCCCAAAACAGATTCCACTCAATCCAATGATAATGTGCACACAGGTTGTAGGCTCAAATAAGCCTATCATTGAATGCGGCCTGCTTTGCAAAGGGGAGCAGGTCTACCGACCAGGGATGCTGGATACCGGCACAGATGTGACCATCATTGTCCGCTCCGACAGGCCAGCAAACTGGGAACTGCAGCCGATGGCAAGCGTGATTTCTGGAATTGGTGGAACCATAATGTCTATGCGAAGCAAGCGGAATGTCACCTTCGAAGGCCCTGAAGGCAAGATAGCGACCATCCAGCCATTCGTTGTGAGGGCTCCCATCATGTTATGGGTCAGGGACCTTTTGATGCAGTGGGGGGCTTCCTTACACATCCCCAGTACGGATTTTTAACTGGGGCCACTGAGAGGCGCACACCACCTTCCATCCCTCGGCTCACCTGGAAACAAAAAAACGCAGTGTGGATCAAGCAGTAGCCCCTTTCAAAGACAAAGTTGTGCACCCTGGAAGCCCTTGTAGAGGAACCGCTTGCCAAAGGTCACATCATTGAGACCACCAGCCCTTGGAACTCCTCTGTCTTTGTGCTGAAAAAGCCTGGCAAGGACAGGTGGCGGCTACACCACGACCTCCGTAAGATTAACGAACTCATTGAGGACATGGGTCCCCTGCAGCCCGGCCTGCCCTCACTATCGATGCTGCCCAGAGACTGGATGCTTGCCATCATAGATATAAAAGACTGTTTCTTCAACACCCCAGTCCACCCTCAAGACGCTCCCCAGTTTTCTTTTTCCGTCCCTTCCCTGAACAGAAAGGCTCCACTCAAAAGGTACCACTGGCTTGTCCTCCCCCAATCCACGAAGAACAGCAAGGCCATATGTCAGTGGTACATTGCACACGTTCTGTCCCCTGTCCGGAGCCTGTTCCAAGATGCAATCATCAACCACTATATGGATGACATTCTGACCTGTGCATCAGATAAGACTTACCTGGACAGGACTATCAAAGGGACTATTGAAGTTATAGAGGAAGCAGGGTTCAAGATTCGTGAAGACAAAGTGCAGTACACCAGCCCATGGACTTACCTCGGATTCCAGATCTGTGAAAGAACCATTGCGCCCCAGCAACCTGCCATTCAAGATGACCTAAAGACCCTAAGAGACTTACACAAGCTATGCAGATCCATCAATTGGATACGTCTCCTGCTAGGGATTACAACAGAAGATCTCGCCCCTCTCTTCAGTCTTCTCCACGGTGGCGAGGACCTGGACTCTCCACGCACCCTCACACCCAAAGCCCAAGATTCCCTCGCCAAAGTCCAGGAGGCCCTATCTTCATGCCAAGTGCATCACATTGAGCCCATCCTTCCACTCCAGTTTTCCATTTTGGGTAAGGTCCCCCGTTTCCATGGGCTAATCTTTCAGTGGGACCCTCAACTCAGAGACCCTTTGTTAATACTTGAATGGATCTTAACAAGCAATCAGCCTACAAAAACAATAACCACTCCTCAAGAAATGATAGCACATCTAATAAAAAAAGGCCAGAACTCGCCTCTGCTCTCTTGCAGGGTGTGAATTCACATGCATATACTTGCCATTGACCACTAGGGACCTGGAGCATTTGCTCCAGACCAATGAGAGCCTCCAGTTCGCCCTGGATAGCTACCCAGGCCAAATTTCCATCCACATGCCAAAACATAGGCTTTTTAATTGCAATTCAGCCTTCAATTTTATCCCAAAATTAATCCAAAGTAGAACACCCCTCAAAGCTCTAACCGTTTTTACTGATGGCTCAGGGCCATCTCACAAGTCAGTAATGACTTGGAGGAACCCCAAGACTCAGGAGTGGGAGTCTGATGTCCAAATTGTGGAAGGATCACCACAGATTGCCGAACTTGCAGCCGTGGTCAGAGCCTTTGGGAAATTCAAAGACAAACCCTTTAATCTGGTCACAGATCCGGCTTACGTTGCTGGTATAGCTATGAGGGCTGAACATGCCTTTCTCAAGGAGGTCTCCAATCCAAACTTACACCAATTGATTTCTACATTAATTAATTTAATCTCCCACAGAAAGCAACCTTACCATATTATGCATATAAGCCCACACACTGACCTCCCAGGTGCCATTGCGGAAGGCAACAGGAGAGCTGATGTGTTAGCCATGCTGGCAGAGACTGCTAACATTCCTGACATCTTCACCCAGGCAAAGTTATCGCATGCATTTTTTCATCAAAATGTACCTGCCCTCATCAGGATGTTCAAACTCTCAAAAGACCAAGCAAGAGCAATTGTAGCAACGTTTCCGAATTGCCAGAATTACCAGATACCATCTATGGGTACCAGGGTCAATCCCCGAGGCCTAAACAGCTGCCAATTTTGGCAGTCTGACGTGACCCACTACCCATCCTTTGCAAAGTCAAAGTATTTGCACATGGCGGTCAACACGTTTTCTGGGACTGTGTTTGCGTCAGTCCATGCAGGAGAGAATGCCACCTACACCATCAAGCATTTTCTCCTTGCATTTGCCACCCTGGGAGTCCCTGAACAAATAAAAACAGATAATGGGCCTGCCTATACCTCCTGCAAATTAAAAGACTTCTTCAGTCAATGGGGAATAAGACACACGAGGGGCATTCCTGCCAATCCCACAGGACAGTCCATCATAGAAAGGACTCACCAGACCCTCAAAAGAGTCTTCAATCAACAACAGAGAGAAGCAGAGTTTATGTCCTCTGTTGAGAGACTCTGTAAAGCCCTCTACGTTATTAATTTCCTAAATTGTACATCATCAGATCCTGACCCCCCCGTACTCCGACACTTAATTAATTCGGCCCAAGCTAAAGTCACTGAGAATCCGCCGGAGCTAGTCAAGGACCCAGAAACACCAGATTTCTGGACCTTTTGAGTTGATTACCTGGGGGAGAGGGTATGCCTGTGTTTCACTACCATCTGGCCCCAAATGGTTCCCAGGGAAAAACATCAAACCATACTTAGGCCCTGCAGACACTGCCTCCACAAATAATAACCGAAATATCCCGGAGTCTGATACATCAGGTCCAGACAACCAGAGATGCTCAGCCTGGAGATGGAGGAAGCATCGACTGCCAAGTAAAATCCACCATCCCATCACCAGGTCTTGCAGCTCCAAGAAAGACTCCACTTAAGAAAACGCAAACTACAGGCCAGACATACACCTGGCCAACGCTGTTATAAGTAACAAGCTATTCCCTAGTTATCCCCAAAACCCCACTTACCCATACACCTACCTTCCTGTTCCCTCCCCTCCCTCTCCTCCCTAGCCCTCACTTACCCCCAACCAGTATATCCCAAACTCCCTACACCCCCAAACATTATTCATTTTTAAACAAAGAAAGGTGAAAAATGGAGCAAGCAGGCCAATGCAACATCTGCTGCCCTTAGCGATCTCCTCCGAGATGAAGAAATCACAAGACACGTGACACTACAAAACCAGGCAGCCATTGACTTCCTGCTCCTAGCCCATGGACATGGCTGTCAAGATTTTGAAGGCATGTGTTGTTTTGATTTAACATCACATAGTGACTCCATCTGAAATAACATCCAGCTGCTAAAAGATCAAGTCCACCAAATCAAGAACGAAGAAAGAATCACAGATGGTCTCAACAACTTTCTTGGACAATAGGGACTCCAAGGTTGGGCGCTTTCTTTAGTTAAAGGTGCTTTTTGGATTTTCACTGTAATTCTTATTGTATTGCTTATGTTCTCATGCTTTTTATGCTGCTTTAAAAAGGCCGTTGGGGAAGTGTTATTGGTAAGAAAAGAAGGGGGAGTTGTGGAGGGCTGTGAGCTCTTAGCTCGGGAGCCCTCTGCACTCCCTTGGAGAAAAGCCTGAGGGCAAGACGACTCAGAGATAAGAAACCTACCTCTCTGTCATGGTGACTAGCAAACCACCTCCAGCATGCCTTGCTCCTCTATGGTAATACCTTGTACCCAGTTGGCTAACTGGTTCTTACCCCACCCCCTGTCTCCCCCATAAAAAGATCCCTGTCCCAGCCTTTACTCAGGGAGCAGCTGTCCCTGGCTTCCCTTCACAGGAGCTTCTGGACAATAAAGCTACCTTGTGGAACTGCCATACGGATCCCTCGTCTCTGTCCCTGGATCTGCCTTGGGCAATTTCATGAAGAGCTGAATCACAAGAGCTGAAATCATTTGTAGCAGAGAAGCTGCTACACTTGCTGAAAGCATCCGTCTCTTAGGGGGTTGCTAAGGCCCCGGCAGAAGCCATTCTCTGACGGGACGCTTCCTCTAGGAAGGCTGCAACATACTGGGTCTCCCCCGGTACCCCTAGAAAGCGACAGCTCCGGGCCTAGGGAAGAGGCTTATTCTAGGCCTTCCAGGCCTGCTTTTCTAAAACACACATAGTGTAACCCTGCTGTTGGAGTTTGGTTTTAGTTTTTTTTTCCTCAGGAATTTTTCTCTCATGGGTTGCTAAGAGACTAATGACTGAGCTAATAGCCGAGTATTTAAGAGAACAAAGCACAAGGCTAGAGACTTTCTCCTTGGCAGGGTGGGGCAGAATCCCTCACATGGAAGCAGGGCCTGACAACTCGAGATTTTGGAGATTGAAAAAGCAAGGGCAGGGGGGAGGGCGCTCTCTTGCTCGGGACCTCTCGGAGCCGGACGGCTGGAGCTGCTGTCTGCTGAACCCACAGCCCCTGAGAAGCCAGCACGGAGCTGCCGGTCTGTCTGCTGTGAGTTTTTGTCTCTACCTCCATTGGGAGCTGCCTGCCACCAGCCTGCCTCTCCCCCTCTCCTCCACGCCGCTCCGAGTTTTTCGGTACATTGTAGCTGGGCTCCCCCTGCACACCGGGATCTCTTGCAGTCCCAGCTCGCTGTGTCCAGGGATCCTGCTGCGGCGCCGAAACCAGCCGCCTCTCCGAGGGTCTGTGGAACAAAGGCTCCCTCCATCCCTCTCTGCCTTGGGCAGCCGCCATTGCCATGTGCTACCTGAGCTCATGCAGGAGTGCCCCCTGCAGCCACCAGGGAATCATCACACCCAGAGCGCCCCCTGTAGCCACTGGAGAATCATCACACCCAGAGCACCCCCTGCAGCCACCAGGGAATCACCACACCCAGAGCGCCCCCTGCAGGCTGTGACTGGAACTGCACCAAAAGGGAAAGGTGCCTGAAGCCAAGCAGGCTGCCACTGGGTTTCTGGTTCTGTTTGTTGGTTAACGCCATAGCTGTTGTTATTTGTTATCCTTGTTTTAGATAGTAGTAAAGAACTGTTATTCCTATTCCCATATCTTTGCCTGAGAGCCTCTTGATTTCAAATTTATAATAATTCGGAGGGAGAGGGGTTACAGTTTCCCATTCCAAGGGAGGTTCCTGCCTTCCTTAACAGACACCTGTCCTTCAAACCAGGACAGATTTTGGCGCCCAACGTTAGGCACGAGGGCATCGAGAGGAAAAAGGATAACAGTTCTTGAGTTACGCAGTTTTTGTGTGCTGGATATAGGAACCTCATTAGCTTGCACCATGTGGTCTAGCTTATCCCGGTTCATATGGCAAGTGGTCACGGCTGTGTCTCTCCCATTTGCAGCCCCGTATCTAAACATGGGCCCTATAACTAAGGCTACAGTGGCTGTTATACAGTTTGTGTCATGGGTCGATAAGGTGAGGAATTCATGGATTTTCAACTTCCTCTGGAAGGCAGGCATGTGGATTCAGAGCTGCCACACACTAATGACATGTTTTCAGGGTTACTTTAATAATGGCACCTACTGCGAGGAAATGACACCAAAAGAAATCTTCTCACGACCCTTCACCCAGCTCTTTGGGCCTATCCCACCAATCTTTGAAGGGTTCAAATCTTCTCTAAATGCTAATGATATCATACAGTGGCTGGTGTTGCTGATAGGCCTGCTCTATTTAGCATTCAGGGATAAGGGGGCTCTGACTTGGATAGCCACCCTGACACCTACCCCAGACAACAGGGATGATGCCCCAGAACCTGACATGGCCCCAGAGACTAGGGATGCTGCCACAGAAACTGACCTGGCCCCGGAAACTAGGGATGCTGCCACAGAACCTGGCATGACCACAGAGACTAAGGATGCAGCCACAGAACCTGACATGGCCCCAGAGACTCAGGATGCTGCTACAGAGTCTGACCCGGCCCCACAACCCACCTCAGAAACAAACCACCCGGATTGGGTGGGGGTCCTGGTGAAGCAGATACGTGAGATGGGCCAAGTGCTGAAGGAATACACTTGCCCAGGTGGTGGGAAACCCTTCCCCTACCCCAAAGAGGGAGTGTCTAATGGGGCAGAAAGGGAACCCAGGGACATTATAACCGCTCAGACTCCAGTCAGACCAGAAGGGCAGCCACAGCCAGCAGCAGTTGCCCCTGTGGAAAAGAGGAAGACTAAGGTCAAACCAGAGCAGCCAGTGAGTAATGATGAGGACGCAGGGCCCTCCCAACCAGTAGGGAGGCCAAGGATTGAAATCAGTACCGAGTCCCTGGGGTATGACAGTCTCCGTAATCTACGAAAAGACATTGTGCGACGGGGTCGTGAGCCTTTTACAACCTGGTTACTTCGGGTCTGGGATCTTATGGGTATGGGCGTGCAGCTGGATAGTGTTGAGGCAAGGCAGTTGGGACCCCTGACCCAAGACTCAGGGGTGGATCAGGTATTCGGAAGAGACGATGGGCCCCTGTCTCTCTGGGAACGGCTTTTAATAAGTGTAAGAGAGAGGTTTGTCAACAGGGAGAGAATGCAGGAGTACCATCATAGAAGACCATGGAAGACTCTTGCGGAGGGAATCCAACAGCTGAGGGAGGTGGTGTCAGAGACTGAAAATAGTTCATGCCTCAAACATTGATGTAAATTTTAGTCGGAGAAGCTTCCCTGAAGATACCTGACTGGGACTTTGAGCTGAGTCAAACGGCTGAGATTAGATAAAGGGAAAAGCCTATTGTTTAATCATCTCAGCCTGAGGGAAAGGAATGCATCCACAAAAGCTGAAGCCGACAGCTGTACTGAGAATCATTTCTGGCTGAGTTTGGGGTGGGGGGCAAAGCACAGCTCACAGAAGCCACGTTTACACAGCCCTCCCCCAGCTGAAGGGGAGAGGAGGATGGCATAACCTCTGATCAGAGGCAATACACACGCATCCTCCAGGACACAAACTGGCCCAGCTGTAAAGCCCCCCCAACCCCACAAGCCACATCCACGAGACTCTCCCGTGAGAGGCAGCTGAGGGGGAGTCACAATCTATCACAGACCCCCCAAAGTGCTCCCCAGACGCCTTGCACCACAGGACTGCACGTGATGCAAGCAGAGCCTGCTGCTAGAGGCTGCCCCCTCCCCCGGGGGGACATGCCTGGACATTTCCACCTGGCCTGAGTGTATATTAACCCATGGCACTCTGTGCTTTTGGGGGGACTTCCACCACCGAGAAGAGGACACCAGAACACCAATGGGACCCACGGAGTGGTGATACCTTTTTGTCCCTGTCCCTCTCTGTCCCCCCCATCTTTCTCCCTACTCTCTCTTTTCTCTCTTTTCTTCTCTCTCTCTCTCTCTCATATTTACTATCAAATAAAACCTATACTATTGATTGGCATATGGTCTCACTTGTACCTTAATTCAGGCAGAGGTATCTCTAAAGAACTTTAATAATTAGATCATAACAGGTGGCAGTATTGGAGGTACTCTTTGGGAGGGATGGAGAACATGACAATGACCCCGACAAGGTCAAGTGTACAGGGGAAATGTTGTGGAACCTGGAGAAGCTAGGGCTCTCCCAATACACCATCTTCATTGCAACAATTAATGCTGATGACAACCGAGAGACAGTGGGTTCCATAGCCACCAAACTCAGGAATTATGATAGTGTTGAAGGTTGGATCTAGTTCTTTTCCTCAGGAATTTTTTCTCCCATGGGTTGCTAAGACACAAATGACTGGGTACTTAAGAGAAACAAAGCACAAGGCTAGAGCCTTTCTCCATGGCAGGGTGGGGCAAAATTGTCCCTCATGGAAGCCGGGCTGACAACGCGAGATTTGGAGAGACTGAAAAGCAAAGGCAGGGGAGAAGTCACGCTCTCTTGCTCGGGACCCTCGGAGCCGGACGGTCGGAGCTGCTGTCTGCTGAACCCACGGCCCCCTGAGAAGCCAGCGCGGAGCTGCCGGTCTGTCTGCTGTGAGTCTCTGCCCTCTGCCCCATCCGGAGCCGACCTGCCTGCCACCAGCCTGCTCTGAGTTTTCTCCGCTACATTGTAGCGGAGTTTTTCCCTGCACGTGGAGACCCCTTACCGTCCCAGCTCCCTGTGTCTGGGGATCCTGCTGTGGCACCAACACCAGCTGCCCCTCCCGAGGGTCTGTGGAGCAAGGGCTCTCCTCCATCCCTCCGTGCTTCGGGCAGTCACCATTGCCGTGTGCTACCTGAGCTCACGCCGGAGCGCCCCTGCAGCCACCGGGGAATCATCACACCCAGAGCGCCCCTGCAGGCTGTGACTGGAACTGCACCAAAGGGAAAAGGTGCCTGAAGCCGAGCAGGCTTCCACTGAGTTTCTAGTTCTGTTTGTTGGTCAGCGTTATAGTTGTTGTTATTTGTTATCCTTGTTTTAGATAGTAGTAAAGAACTGTTATTCCTATTTCCATATCTTTGCCTGAGAGCCTCTTGATTTCAAATTTATAATAATTCGGAGAGAGAGAAGTTACAGTTTCCCATTCCAGGAGAGACTCCTGCCTTCCTTAACAGACACCTGTCCTTCAAACCAGGACAGATAGTATGATCAGTGGCCCAATGCAGGCTCAGGTCTCCGCTGTGGTCAAAGACCTCAGAGAGGAGATGATGAGGGAGGTGAGGGAGGAGATGAGGTTGATGAGTGCGGCACCAGTGCGAGTCACAAGCCCCAAAGTCAGAGCCCAGCACCCCCCAGCCAGGGAGAGAGGGTACACCCCACGATCTGAGCTGTGGTTCTTCCTGTGTGATCACGGAGAAGACATGAGGAAGTGGGATAAGAAACCCACTGCTGCCCTGGCAGCACGGGTACAGCAACTCAAGGAGGGAAATACTAACCGAGGCAGGGGGTCTACTAAAGTGAAGGTAGCCTCAGCCTCCCGTGACCGAGATGCCAGATATTACAGAAGGGAGGACGATCTGTTAGATCCCCTCGAGGGGACCTCTACTATGTATGCCCAGGAAAGAAATGAAAACCAGGGCTAGAGGGGCCCTGCCTCTAGCCAGGAAGAGGCACGGGAAAACCAGGTCTTTTGGACAGTGTGGATCTGATGGCCTGGCACATCAGAGCCACAAAAATATGAAGCGTTAGTTGATACTGGTGCGCAGTGTACCTTAATTCCATCGAGACATGTGGGGGCAGAACCTGTTTCTATTGCCGGGGTGACAGGGGGATCACAGCAATTAACTTTGTTGGAAGCCGAGGTGAGCCTGACCGGGAAGGAGTGGCAGAAACACCCCATTGTGACTGGTCCAGAGACCTCATGTATTCTGGGCATAGACTTCCTCCGGAATGGCTATTACAAAGACCCAAAGGGACTCAGGTGGGCTTTCAGAATAGCAGCTGTGGAGGCAGAGGGCATTAGGCAACTGAACACCTTGCCTGGACTATCGGAAAATCCAACTGCGGTGGAACTCCTGAGAGTAAAAGAGCAACAAGTGCCAATTGCCACCTCGACAGTGCACCACCGGCAGTACCGGACGAATCGAGACGCCGTGATCCCCATCCACAAGATGATCCGCGACCTGGAAAGCCAAGGAGTGGTTAGTAAAGCCCACTCACCCTTCAACAGCCCCATCTGGCCTGTGCGCAAGTCTGACGGGGAATGGAGATTGACTGTGGACTATCGTGGCTTCAATGAAGTGACTCCACCATTGAGTGCTGCCGTGCCGGACATGCTGGAGCTCCAGTACGAGCTGGAGTCCAAGGCAGCAAAGTGGTATGCCACCATTGACATTGCCAATGTGTTCTTCTCCATCCCTCTGGCAGCGGAGTGCAGGCCTCAGTTCGCCTTCACCTGGAGGGGTCTGCAATATACCTGGAATCGGCTACCCCAGGGGTGGAGGCACAGCCCCCCGATCTGCCGTGGACTGATCCAGGCTGCACTGGAAAAGGGTGAGGCTCCAGAGCATCTCCAATACATCGATGACATCATTGTGTGGGGGAACACGGCAGCAGAGGTATTTGAGAAAGGAGAGAAGATCATCATGATCCTCCTGGAAGCCAGTTTTGCCATCAAGAAGACCAAAGTCAAGGGACCTGCTCAAGAGATCCAGTTCTTGGGGGTAAAATGGCAAGATGGACAGTGCCAGATTCCCACAGAGGTCATCAATAAGATCACTGCAATCTCTCTGCCAACTAACAAAAAGGAAACACAAGCTTTCCTAGGGGCCATAGGCTTTTGGAGAATGCACATTCCGGTGTACAGCCAGATTGTGAGCCCTCTCTACCTGGTCACCCGCAAGAAGAATGATTTCCACTGGGGCCCTGAACAGCAACAAGTGTTTGCCCAGATCAAGCAGGAGATCGCTCACGCGGTAGCGCTTGGCCCAGTAAGGACGGGACCAGAGGTGAGGAATGTGCTTTACTCTGCAGCCGGGAACAATGGCTTGTCCTGGAGCCTTTGGCAGAAAGTGCCTGGAGAGACTCGAGGCCGACCGCTGGGATTCTGGAGCCGGAGTTACAGAGGGTCTGAAGCCAACTACACCCCCACAGAGAAGGAAATCTTGGCCACCTATGAAGGAGTTCAAGCCGCCTCGGAGGTAATTGGCACTGAAGCACAACTCCTCCTGGCACCCCGACTACCAGTGCTGGGGTGGATGTTTAAAGGAAAGGCTCCCTCTACTCACCACGCCACTGACGCCACATGTAGTAAGTGGATCGCACTTATCACACAGCGCGCCCACATTGGAAATCCGAACCGCCCTGGGATCCTAGAAATAATTACAAATTGGCCAGAAGGTGAAAGCTTTGGTCTCACTGACAAAGAGGAGCAAGAACAAGTGACCCGGGCTGAGGAGGCTCCACCATACAATCAACTGCTAGATGAAGAAAAGTGCTACGCCCTTTTCACTTACGGTTCCTGTCGCATCATAGGGATGAACCGGAAGTGGAAAGCAGCTGTGTGGAGCCCCACACGACAGGTTGCAGAAGCCACTGGAGAGGGTGGGTTGAGCCAATTTGCTGAACTCAAAGCCGTTCAGCTGGCCCTGGACATTTCTGAGAGAGAGAAGTGGCCAAAGCTCTACCTCTACACCGATTCGTGGATGGTAGCCAATGCTCTGTGGGGTTGGCTGAAAAGGTGGAAAAAGGCCAACTGGCAGCGTAGAGGAAAACCAATCTGGGTGGCTGATGAATGGAAAGACATTGCCACTCGGGTAGAGAAGCTACCCGTAAAGGTCCGCCATGTAGATGCCCATGTGCCTAAGAGCCGAGCTAACGAGGAACACCAGAACAACAAGCAGGTAGATCACGCTGCAAAGATAGAGGTGGCACAAATAGATTTAGACTGGCAACACAAAGGGGAGTTGTTCCTAGCCCCATGGGCCCATGATGCCTCAGGCCACCAGGGCAGAGATGCCACCTATAAGTGGGCACGAGACCGAGGGGTGGATCTAATAATGGACAGTATCTCCCAGATGATCCATGATTGTGAGACGTGCGCCGCGATCAAACAAGCCAAGCGGGTGAAGCCTCTATGGTATGGTGGACGGTGGTCCAAATATAAGTATGGAGAGGCTTGACAGATTGATTACATCACACTGCCCCAGACCCGCCAAGGCAAGCACTACGTTCTCACGATGGTGGAAGCCACCACAGGATGGCTGGAGACCTACCCTGTGCCTCATGCCACTGCCCGGAACACCATCCTGGGCCTCGAAAAACAGGTTCTTTGGAGACATGGTACCCCTGAGAGAACTGAATCCGACAATGGGACTCATTTCAAAAATAGCCTTATAAACATTGTAGCTGGGCTCCCCCTGCACACCGGGACCTCTTGCAGTCCCAGCTTGCTGTGTCCGGGGATCCTGCTGCGGCGCCGAAACCAGCCGCCTCTCCGAGGGTCTGTGGAACAAAGGCTCCCTCCATCCCTCTCTGCCTCGGGCAGCCGCCATTGCCTTGTGCTACCTGAGCTCACGCCGGAGTGCCCCCTGCAGCCACAGGGGAATCATCACACCCAGAGCGCCCCCTGTAGCCACTGGAGAATCACCACACCCAGAGCGCCCCCTGCAGGCTGTGACTGGAACTGCAGCAAAGGGAAAAGTTGCCTGAAGCCGAGCAGGTTGCCACTGGGTTTCTGGTTCTGTTTATTGGTTAACACCATAGCTGTTGTTATTTGTTAGCTTTGTTTTAGATATTAGTAAAGAACTGTTATTCCTATTCCCATATCTTTGCCTGAGAGCCTCTTGATTTCAAATTTATAATAATTTGGAGGGAGAGGGGTTACAGTTTCCCATTCCAAGGGAGGCTCCTGCCTTCCTTAACAGACACCTGCCTTTCAAACCAGGACACCTACAAATCCCCCTTTTTGTTTTAATTAGCATAATTTTGTTTATGGCATTACCAGCCATTTGTCTTAGGCAGTGCAGTAAGTAAGAAACACACACATCTAAACATAAGAATACTCCTAACACCCGTGTGCTAAACATTCTGAGTGATCTAATTAATCTTGTGATTTTTCATGACTCAGTAGTTCAGCAGATCAGTCTCAATTACCTTGTCTCTGAAGGCTGTTAATCAGAGCAATACATTATTGAGTTCTGGAATACTACACTAACTTCCAGGGTCTGCAACAGCTGGCACACCTTGCTTCAGTGTGGATATGGAAAGCCTTTCCAGACAGGGTCTCCAAGTCCACTCCAAAAGGGATCCAGCTGATATAAACTCAAATTATTAAGTCAAACTCGACTTAAGTATGATTGTGATGCAGGAACACCTGGGTCTGTTGATAGATGTCCGACCAGTGAGAGCCTGGGCTTGGCCAGAGCCAAGGCTCCAACTGGAGGGCTCTCCTTAACACATCTATGTCCGGGCAGTTAGGGCCAGGGCTTCGCCAGAGCCAAGGCCTTAGCTGGAAGGGCTTCCCTAACATATCTTCTGAGAAAGCTGTTAGAAACAGCAGTTGGGAAAGCTTCTTAAATCAATTATGGTACCATAAACATTATAAATAATTAAAAGAATGCATATGCATAACTGTACGTAACTTTAACAGAATCTTTTCTATAACACACAGACTTTGTCAGTTATGCCATACTATAAAAATACAGTGAATTCACATTTTAACATTATAATACTAATAACATATTTAGAGTTATTAATACATCCGGAGTAAATAATATTTGAGAATAGTGTTTAAGATTTATGTGCATTATAAAAATACAGTGAATTCACAATACAATATTAATAACATTAAAAAAATACAGTGAATTCACAATATAATATTAATAACATATTTATAGTCATTAATACGTTCACATTACAACATTAATAACACATTGGTAGTGAATTCACATTATAATATTATAATATTAATAACACATTTAAAGTTATTAATACACCAGGATTTAGAACTCAACACTCATTAAAACAAAGCAGCAACAAGAAAAACAGCAAAAACAGATTGCAATCCAGTTAACAATTCCTATCCAGTAATACAATTTCCATCATTAGTTCGCAGAAAATACAGAGGCAACTTGTTGTGTTTATACAATTCAGTTTAAAATTCGTTTAAACCCCGCTGCTCTATTCCCCCTCCCCTGCTCCGCAGCCCCTAAGCCGAGATGGAGAAGGGAGGGGAGAAA